>JAUMHF010000021.1:21549396-21600923 GCA_032359275.1 Microctenopoma steveboyesi | reverse complement strand
TGTGTCTCTGTGCGTGTGTGTGTGTCTGTGTGTGTGTGTGTCTCTGTGCGTGTGTGTGTGTCTGTGTGTGTGTGTGTGTGTGTGTGTGTGTGTCTGTGTGTGTGTGTGTCTCTGTGTGTGTGTGTGTGTGTCTCTGTGTGTGTGTGTGTGTGTCTGTCTGTGTGTGTGTCTGTCTCTGTCTGTGTGTGTGTGTCTGTGTGTGTGTGTGTGTCTCTGTGTGAGACACACACACACATGCTCCAGAGGTCTGACAACAGCCAGAGCTTATTCATCATGACTGACAGAGCGGGGGGAGGAGGAAGGGGATATGGGAGGCGAGGGTGCCATAAATATGGGTGGTGCTAGCAATAACAGGAGTGAAGAGGAGGAGGAGTGAGGGGAGTAGTGACAGGAGAGGGATGATGTGGTGGGTGGGAGGAGGAAGCATCAACACCAACCTCCTGCTGCTTTCACTGACTTGAAGGTGGAGGCTGCAAAAACGACTGATCCTGAAAACACACACACGGGGGTGGGGGGGGTTGTTCTTATGTGTGACATTTGTTTGGTAGAGAAATGTCAGCTGATAGACACAAAGTGTTACAGATATCATCATCTGGACGCCCCCCCACCCCCACCACATCCTTCAGCACCACCCGGAGGTTCAGTGTGATTCTGGAAGCCTGACGGAGGTCTGACTCCAGCACGTTCTCTTTTTCATGTCACTCATTCAGGTATTTCCTGTCACATCTGGACCAGGAGGTCAGCATCTGGCCTCTGGAACCATGTGCTGGGTGGAGCCGGGCCCTCAGGTGACGGTGTCTCTGAGTCATTATGGAAAACGGAGAAATTCCTGCAGGAAACGTGTGAAACGTCTTGTGTTACCGCGGTAACTGCCTCTCAGCAGGCGTTGGAAAGAACAAAAGTAAGTAAATACAGCAGCAGCAGCTTCTTCGTCCACACCAACTCCTCCTCCTCCACCCGTCCCACCGACAGCGGTGACATTTAGCCGGCGTTGTTCTGACTGCGCCACGCTGTGAGCTCCTGCTCATTCCCGTTCCTGCTCCAGATCTCCTCCCGTCTGTCCTCTGCATTCCTCTCCCTCCTCCTCCTCCTCTTGCCCTCCAGGTCCCTTCTTCTCGTTCCTGTGCTCCTCTTCCTCCTTTTCCAATAATACAGTTTCTCTAATCCTCTTTTCCTCCTGACATCTCTTCCCTTCACGTGAACGCTCCTCCTCTTCCTCCTTCCCCTCGTTCTTTAATCCACCTCTTTCCCTCCAGTTCCCCTGTGACCTTTGTGCATGTAGCTAACTTCTCCTTCTTCTTACACACCTTCATCCCGTCTCATTCCTCCTCCCTCTGTCCTCCATCACCGCCTGCTCTGCACCACTGACAGCTGTGATATTTAGGGAGCATTCATCAGCATCAGCATCAAAGCCTTCGCTCTTCAGGCCTTGTTAGAAATGTGTGGGATTGTTCGGCGTGTGTGAGGCTCTGCGCAGCTCTCAGCAGGAACAGGAGGACGTGTCCCTGTGTGCGTGTGTATGAACACGGATTCTTCAGACACAGACTAATGTCTGCTAAATAGATGCATGAACCTGCAGCGCAGCAGGACAACAGGCCCACAGCTTTTCTGAGGACTAAAAGGAAACGTGCATCTGGTCCTCTGAACCCTGAGGTGACCTGAGCATCATCAGACAAACACTAAGATTTATGCATTTCTTTTTTCTATCAAGTGTCGCTGAACCATGAAAAGACATTTACAGAGGTAGACCAGCACCCCCTGGTGGACAAACGTGGACGCGCGCGGTGATTAAACTTCTTATCCTACCGTCTGTCCCATAACTGAACCTGCTGCTGAACCTCTGCAGAGCTGCATCAGTCACACGGAGGACGACACACACCATCCTCCACCGTGGACACGCGTAGGAAACACGGACAGCTGCTGCTCCATCCATCGATCCAGTTTCCTGCTGAAGTTCAGAGGTTCTGATGTTCTTTAAACGAGTCGAGTCAAGTATCGGGCACCCAGCAGTGACCTCTGGGTTCTGGTTCTTTTTCCTGCTGGACTTTTGTTCTGATTTGTTTCACTGCACATCATCGTTTTCCCGTCAGGGTCGGGCCTCTGGACACCCCTGCTTACTCCTCCCACTGGTTTCCTTGGACCTCCCATGACTCCACATTACCACCTCATCAGCACACGAAGCAGAGTGCTGCAGGAGGAGAAGACGGAGACAGAAGAGGGGAAGCATGCAGATAGTTTCAATAATCAGAGGCTGCACACTGGGAAAAGCCATGAAGGCGCGGAGCTGCTAATGAGGTGAATTATTCTCAGCAGCCTGGAAGCACAAAGCGGGAACATCATGAAAATCAGCTGGTGCTTCACACAGGAAACATTTCTACACACATTCTGTTCCATGTTTTATGAGCTCGTCCTGTAGCTGAATATAAAAACTGAGGCGTGGAGAGGACAGAGTGGACACTGGGACCTGTGCTGCCCCCTTGTGTTCACACTCACTCAGTGCAGCGACTAGAACGTGAGGCAGAAGAAACATCCTGATCTGAGAAGGTGGAACATCTGGTTCAGTGCTCAGCTCAGGGTCGCTCTTCCTGCAGCTCACGAGTAAACGAGCAGCTTCTGCACATAATTCAGGTTGTTCATCAGAGGCGGAGGTTTGATGTGAGATGTGCCTAAAAAGAAACAGAAGTTCTCCTTCTGGTGTTTAATGGCACCAGCGCCACCTCCTGGGGGGGAGTGGAACCGGACTCGGGTCAGTACTTCATCATGCTCACACATAAATCCATCAATCCGTTCCATTTCTCAGCAGCTTCAGAGGCGTCTCCTGTAACACCCTCCACCGCCCCGCTTCTCCACCTCTCTGTATGCCGACTCCTCTGGCACTGTCCTGTTCTACGTGCGGTTTGCTGCAGCTCAGCCTCTTTACACCCGAGTCTACTTCTTGTGTGTTAGAAGTGTTGTGGAGTTGTTTGCTAATGTGCTGCTGGAGATCCGACCTCTCCTCACACCACAGCAGGGACAAGATCATAAAATGTTTATTACATCTTTCATCACAGAACGCACAAAAACACAACCAGAGGAGGGACTCTGCACCTGTCTGATTGTCGTTGTGGGTTTGTCCTCCGCCGGGTGTGCGTGACGTCGTCAGACAGAAGCCGACAGAAAACTGTTGGATGAACATGAGGCGATGAAGAACATGCAGCTCCGTGTTTTTCTGTTTCACAGGAGGAAGCACAGTCTGATGTGAACGGTCTCAGAGAAGATCAGATGCTGTGTCACACAGAAACCAGCTGTGCTGATATTTAAGACAGCGGGGGGGGGGGAACACAGCGTTATCAGTGGTGCAAGTGTTCACTGAAAGCAGCAACAGTTCAATGTATTTACTGAAAAGAATCATCACAGAAAACCACAGAAGCACCAAATGATTCTGACTCTTCAAACACAATCAAAAGGACGTTGGTTGCACTGAAAATATTAAAACAGGTTTATTTAAAGACTCAAAGTTATTTTCCACCACTGGTAACTCAGCAGCAGACAAAGGAAGGAAGCTCCGTGTGGTTGTTTTAACCACAGGTCAAACAAAAGAGTTTCATTAACAAACATTCGTTTAGCTTCAGACTCACGTCGTCCTGATGAATCCATCTGAAATGTGTGTGTGTACTTTAACCGCCTCATTAATAGATCAGCTAATAAGCAGCCACTCTCCCAATAATCAATTTACAGTCTCCATCTATTTTCCAAAGGATTCTGGGATTTTCTTCATCACACGTAAACTGAATATTTTTCTGTTGCTCAGAGAAAATGTGTGACGTCACGTTAAACACAGATTCTCAGTAGGTCGGTGCATGTTAACGTTTTCACACGTCACCACCACCTGCAGCCAGACGAGGACGCGACTCTGCACATTATAAAGTTTATAATAAGGTTTAGTCTCTCATCATCTCGGTGGTTGAAATCGTCTCTAAAATATCATCTTGGCACAAAGTTAGATGGAAGCCACAGAGACCTAGTGTTAGAAATGAGCACAGACCTTCAACAGGAAAAGAAGCACGGATGGATTCATGTACTAAAACGGAATAGAACCTGGTTTACAGTAAAAACCTGAATGATCAGACCAAGCGTGGGAAGAAAACGTCTTTAACAAAGAAAACATAACTGCTTTTCTCTTTTCCTGCATGCAACAACAGACCAAACACACTCCCACCTTTCAAAATAAAAGTACTGGAATGGTTCAATTGATAAAAACACTAACTACTTTAAAAGTATACAGTAACGGTGAGGGGGGTGCGGTGGGGGTTCAGGAAAGTCCTTTTTTCGGTCTGAACCTGTGGAGCCGCCCCCCCTCCAGCTTACAGAACAATCACTTCGTACAGAACCTCTTAGTGTCACTGGACAGAACTTGGTAAATTCAGATAAAATGAAAAGAACCAAAAGATAAATAAAGTAAACAAACGCTCCTCACGTTTAGTGTGTTCTACATTTACACCGTCTCTCTCCTTCAAGTGTTCTTTACAGCCTGGACCCAAAAACCTCCAGGTGTGAAATCATCCTGTAAATGTGAGCCTCACAGAGAGTCCAGAGAGGAGGGGGGGCGGGGGTGTAGTGTGACTCTGTTTCACTGAACAGACACGGGATAAAAAGGGTTCCTTTAAAACCTGCAGTGTGTGTGTGTGTGTGTGTGTCATAGTCAATTAGTGTCATTAACAATCACAATAACCATGTGCTCCTCGTCCACGTGACCCACAGTCCTTCTGGCTGCCTGCAGGTACTGCTGGGAGAACTCTCCCGGGGGGAAGGCGTACAGCATTGCTCCAGCCCCCCCTTCTTTTGCAGCGGGCATGCTCACGACTCCGGCCGCCTCTTTGTTGCGCAGGTAGGTCACCAGGTGGCGCAGCAAGCGCACCTGCAGCCCCAGCTCGGGGCCGGGGGCCTGGCGGTCAATAGTACCCTGGAGAGCCAGCAGGATGGCGAACCCGTCGGGCCGCCCCAGCTTGATGCGACGCGAGACCTCGTCGAGCCGCGTCTGGTCCATGCGGAGCCTCTGGGCGATCTTCAGCTGGCTGGGCTGGTTCTGGCTCTGCAGCTTCAGACTGTCCTTCATCACGGCGTTGAAGAAGGAGGAGCCGCCCTCCAGCAGGTACAGGTCTGTGGGGAAGCTGCTGTTCTTCAGGGCGAAGAAGCCGTGCCACATTTTGGAGAGGGAGGCCTGGGCGAACTCCGACAGCGTGCTGGGGGAGGAGGAGGTGTGGGTGTCTGTGTGGGCGGCGGGGGAGCCGGCGGCGGTGACCTCACTGTTCCGGTGATGGTGGTTGTTGAGATGCTCGCTGGTCGACCGCTTGCTGTGGTATCGGCCAGAGGGCGGATCTTCTTCGTTGGTGGCAGAGTGACGCCCCCCTCCCCCGCTGTCAGGGGAGTGGTCTCTGGGCTCTGTGGTGGAGTCCGGGGCTCGGACCCGCGCTCTATCTGGGCTGGCGTCAGGAGAGATGGCCCCTCCTGGACCTCGAACGCTGGACCTCCCCCTCTCCTTCTCCCCCTCTCTCTCCCTCTCGTCTGTCTGCCTGTCTGTGGACAGACTTCTGCTCCTCCTCCTGTTCCTCCTCTCCTCCCTCTCCTTCAGCCACCGCTCCCTGCTCCTGCTGCGGCTCCTTGCTCCTCTCCCGCTCCTCCCAAATGCCTCTGCTCCCCCCGCTCTCTTCTCCAGACTGCGAGTGGGGCTGGTGGGAAAGTCTCTCTCCAGCAGCGCCCGCTCTCGTTCCCTCTGAGAGAGGAGGCTGTGGGAGGGGGGTGACGAGCGGTCCCTGGCTCCCCTCAGCTCCCGCTCCAGGCTGCGATGGCGGCTGTAGGCCTCCCCGAGGAGGTCATAGTGCGAAGGTAGTGTGACGGGAGGCTGGTAACCAGGGGGAAACGGACGAGAGGGGCTGTCCTCGACTTTAGCAAAGTCCACCCTCAGGCGCCGCTCGGGGCCGGCTAAGGGAAAACCCCTCATCTGGGTGCAGGCTGCCTGCGCAGCGTCCAAACTTTCATACTGGATGTAGGCAAAACTGTCCCCCTTCACGTAGTCGATGTTCCTGATGCTTCCAAAGCGGTCAAACTCCCGAGCCAGAGCAGCGAGGGAGTTTCCCGGCCCCAGGCCGCCCACCCAGAGCCGGGTGGTGGGGTTCGCTTTGCCGTAGCCAATCTTTATTGGGTTGCCAGCAATCAGCCGTCCCTGCATGGCCACCTTGGCCCGGTGAGCCATGTCTAGGTTCTGAAACTTGACAAAGGCGTACGCCCCACCCTGTCCACGCGCTGGGCGTTTAATCACAACGTCCTCAATAACGCCATACTTGTCAAAACCCCTCCTGAGTTCAGCTTCTGTAACATTACCATCCAAATTCCCAATGAACAGGTTACTGGTGGCCCGCTGGTCGTCCTCGGGCTTTAGGTCCTCCACTACGGGCATTGGGGGGAAGCCGTAGGGTCGGCCCCTCTCGTCCAGCATGCCATAGTAATCCAACAGTCTCTCCCGCTCCCTGCTCAGACCCAGGGTCTCCAACGCGTAATGCCTGGCTCTCAGGTCTCTGATGTTACTCACCCCGGGGCCCGGGGGGGAGAGGGAGCGCTGCCTGTAGGGGTACGGTGCGTGCACAGGTAGATAACCCACGTCAGGTGGCGTCACGCTCCGCCTGCGGACGTACATGGGCTCCACTTTGAGCTGACGCTCGCCCAGCACCAACCTGGAGGACTTGGCGTGCCGGGCCTCCTTGGCGTCTTCCGGGTGCCGAAAATTCACGTAGGCGATCCGGCCCAGCTCCGGCGTGTGCGACAGCTTCACGCTGACATCCCCGAACTTTTTAAACTCGTGAAAAAGCGCGTCCTCCACGTCCTCGTCCGAGACCTGCGAGCCCAGGTTGCTGATGAGCAGCGTCTTGTACTCCAGGGTGCCCGGCCTGGCGGCGGGGAGCTCCGCCGCCGTGGTCCGCAGCGGCGGGCGGCCGAGGAGGCTGAGCTCGTGTCGGTGGTGGAGCTCCAGGGCGGCCGCGCGCTCCTCCCTCAGCCGCGGCTTCTCTCGCTCCCTGCTCCGGCTGCGGCGGTGATATCCCCGGGTCTCCGCGAGCAGCAGAGCCAGCGGCGGCGGCGGCGGCGGCAGCTCCTCTCTGCGCGCGCCCTCCCGGTCCCTCTCCCGTATCCGTTTAGCGACGGTCCGGGGCGGACTGGTCTCTCTCCCGGCCTGCCTCTTCATTGCCAAAGGATGATGGAGCCCAAACTTTTCGGTGCCTGCAACGGGAATCCGGCCCGGGAGCGAATTCCAAGGGTGTTAGCAACAGTAACGTAGCAGCCGACAGCTTCGGAAAATCCACTCTCTCACTACAAACGGGAGATGTTTGCATTTATGAGGAAAAAAAGGCATAAAGTCGTTTAAAAACATGTCAGCATCAGAGCATCTGCACCGACGCCGCCATCTTGGACAATAGGAATGTGCGCTTTCCCCGTGGAGGGCGGGGATTCTGGTGACGTAACTGCGTCGTGACGTGTCACGCTTTATTTTGGATGTAGATCCATTTTTGAGTCTAAACATTATTGTTTGTATTTATTCCTTCATTGTCGTTATTGTTATTGAAGTGGCTGCTGTTTTATATCAGTTTAAATCTTTTAAAACTAATGAGACCGAAGAAATCTTTATATTCACACATACAAGATTCAAAACACTTTATTCATCTCAGAAGGAAATTATTTTTGGCACGTTACAGCAGCTCTGCGTTTAAACAGAAGGAAAGAAAAAAAAAGATCCATAAGCAGAACAGATTAACACAAACACGCACGTTACAGAAGAAGAGTATAATAAAAGCGAATTTAAACTATGTCATTGCCGCTCATTGTCAATCAGGTGATAAATATGCCTTGACCTAAAGGAGAGGAGTTGTAGGAAGAAATAATCTCCTGTCTCTGTCCGCATTTAACATTGATGAGTATCTGGCTGAACGTGCTCTTCTGTCCTCAGGACACTGTGTAGGGGGTGGGAGGGATTGTCCATGATTCAGAGGAGTGCGTCTTCTTCTCTAATACATGTAGAGGGTCCAGCTCCACACCCAGAACAGAACCAGCCCTCCTGATTAATGTGTCCAGTCCGTTAGTGTCAGCCACCTTCAAGCTGCTGCCCCAGCAAACCACAGAAAAGAAGATCACGCTCATAAAACATCTGCAGCACGGCGCTGCAGACTTTAAAAGACCTAAGTCTCCTCAGAAAATACAGTCGACGCTACAACTGTAGACAACTGCTGATCCTCACAAAACTCAATTCATCTTGACTTGTATAACACAAAATCTTAACAAAGGTCGTAAGTATATACAGAACTATGTAGAAAACCCAACAGCCCCACTTTAGCAATTGTCTTTATCAGAAGAAACCTCCAGCAGAACCAGGCTCAGGGTGGACGGTCAGGTTGAGAGAAGAGAACAGCAGGTAACAGAGATCACGTTTGTTGTCACGTGAAGAAGACAGGGGACAGAACCGTCTCCTGTGGAACAGCTGTGCTCCAGACCACGGTGTCAGACAGTCTCTCCCCCAGCAGCGCAGGCAGGACAGTGGTAAATGCACCGCCGTGCCCGCTCACATATGTTAACATTCATAAAACTGTCACAAATTAGGAAGCAAGAGCATCTTGTGCTCCAGATGGGTTTGTCATCTTTTAATGAAAAAGTAGAAGTGCACAGTAGAAACATGACAGCTCGGTAAGAAACGTCGCACATCTTTATTGTGTCATTTCAGCACAGTCGCGATGGAACAGCGAGTTCGTTTTAGGAACCACTGATGTTCCTGAAGAGCTGAATTTGTGAGCGTGTGTCGGTGGGATTAAATGTTTGAGGATCGGCTCAGCTCCTCAGTCAGAGTTTGTGTCGTTTAATTTGAAACCTAATCAGATTATTCAAACAGTGGAGGTGGAAGCTAAACAGAGCTCCAAGAGAACGCACCCAGGGTATCCGTCTGACCCAAAGAAACCCCCCAAAGGAAAACGTATGACTGCTTATACATGGAAGAAAACTAAATCGTCAATAAATCTGATTTAAGCCTACTGTGCTGACACGGAGAGTCCGTCCGTCTGCGTCTACTTGTTATCTAGGACTAACTGCTGCGACATTAACATAAATACATTAAACTGAAAAGGCTCCATGATGCTGTGCCCATTTATTATCCATCATGAGCAACAGCAGATAAACACGTTTTAACAGCTGCACATTTTCACTCTGCACTGGAATAAGGGCGACTGTGTTAAGGGCATTGATGGGAAAAAATGGATTCAGTTGGAGGTTGAACATCTCATCGTCTCACAAGCTTTTATTTGGACCAATCTGACATTTTGGGGAAAGGTTTTACACTTCACATTAAACAGACGAGTTAACTAATAACGCTAGCTGGTCTCTCTGCTTTATGCTAAGCTAACCAGCTCTCTCCTGTAGCTTCAGATCACATCTCGTTTCCCAAAATGTTAAACTATTCCCTATGTCTCTCAGTATTAGTCAGACGTCTCCTCCATGAGCTGAACACGTTCTTCTAAACGGGATTACTTCCCAGAAAGCACGTCAGCATTTAGATCGGAGGATGGAGAAATCCTGGATCAAGTGGTGATGAGCAAAACGCGTGATGTGCAGTCGAGCCGTGGCGGACCAAGGGAAACGTCAACTTACTTTGAAATGTACTGACGAGTTATTCAGAAAACCTGCTCCCACTGCTCTGTTGTCCTCCTCAATCAGTGCCTCTGTTCCATAAATTATTCCCCAACCGCGTATCGTACGACTGCAAACACTGTTTAATCCCTCTAATTAGATGAAGCGTTGAGTATGAGAAGTGTATACAGTAATATCAAACGTGTCAGACAAAACTCTCCTCCCTCCTGATAGTCTGGTGCACGTCAAGTCCAAAGTTGTTTGGGTTTTTTGCGGTTCCTCGTTACAGATCTGTCCGTGCTTTGGCAGCTGCGGGGGCGTACTTGGGCATGAGTTCTGTGATTTTGCGGATGAAGTCTGACTTTTCAGCGCAGCCTTTACACGACTCGCCCCACTCCTCCAGAATCTTCTTCAGGTCTTTCACTTTAAGCTTCTTCAGGTCCACTGTGGTCAGGTCCAGCTGCTTGTCTGCAAGAAAAAAGAACACCTCAGAGAAACAGGCTGTGGAGCTGAAGTCAAAACATGTTCAGGATGCTTGACATCAGCCCACGTCTCGCTCTCACTGCAGGATTTAACGTGTCATTAAATCATCACAGAAGCTCCATAGGAACCAGGCGTACCATATTTCAGCTCGCAGATCTGACCGTCCTTCTTCTTCAGCTTCTCGCAGACCTTCTCCACTGGGACGTGGTGGCTGAGTGGTTTGGAAACCTCGTTGATCATCTTGGTGGCTGCGTCACTTGTTGCCCCGATGTAGTAACACTAGACGTGTGGGATAATAAGAAGGAAATGTAATTTGACTCTTAGGGGTTTAACAAAGGATTAGGAAAGTGAAAACCAAACGGTAACACTCTAACCTCTGTGTGTCAAAGCTCAGACGGGACTACGTCTTGTTACGTTGGAACAACTAATCATCTCTATAACTCACATCGCCAACATACTGTTGTCTAACTGCTCCGTGTCAATCGCACAATGTTACCTGAATCATCAACAGTTACTGCTTTCAAATGATAACTATTCACGCATGGTAAAATGAAAAAGCTAAACAGGTCATTCAAAAAAAGAAATCATCTAAAACCAAACTTCAGCCGAACACCGAACTGCAGTTACACTTACGAAGCGGTTTTCTTTGCCTTTAGCATCTTTGCAGCTCTTTGTTAGGGCCTTCTCGATGTCGGCGCTGTTGAACTTTACATCGTTGTCCTTTAGCGACTGGTAAAACGTCCCCAGGAAACTCACACACACTGAAAGAAAAAGACAGAAGTACATGTTAATATACTGCACACATCCATATCAACTAGTTTTCATGTTTAAAGAAACCATCCAAAAAATTACAGCAGATTCTCACGTTTTTTTAATGGTGACAGAAGAATGAGCAAGAAACTGGTAAAAATGACAAAGAATGAATAACTAACTGAAAATATAATTTTGATCATCACGTAAACACTACTTGGCATCTTTTTGGAGACAGTTAAACCTCAAAGATGATGCTCTTGTCTAAAGAAGCTAAACTTGAGATATACAGGAAGGTTTTTGACCATCTACAAGAAGCTGGAAATGTTCTGTTTTGATCTTAAGCCTATAAATAAAGGGTTCACATGTTCTTTCAGTATTAATAGCAGGAGAGCTGCATGTTTTAGTTGGCGCTTTGGCTGTGATGCTGCCTTTTGTTAATGCAGAGATATGCAACTGTCAAACACACACAGTGATGACAGCAGAGCTGCCAACTGCAAATTCAAAGAATGAACTGGATTTTTGAGATTTTGATCCGACACATAAAACATTAGGCAAATGCATGTTAGCAACAAATCCATACATGCTGCACCTAACTTTCCTATGTTGTTTTCACAAACGATGTGTAAAGGTATTAAATCAAATATCTGGGTCACTTTAGTGCAGAGGCTGTGTAGGTGGTGGCAGACGTTCAAACAAACAGTTTGACAGCTGTTTCACATCTTACAGATGTTGTGGAGACAGTTCTAAAGATGTGGAAGAAAACACGCTGTAACAACATTTTAAAGATCAAATATAACCAGCAAGAAGTCCTTGTATAATTCTGCACATTAAGATGTGACAGGATATGCAGAAGAGGTGGTCTGGCTCAGACCCATTAACGGGGCTTCGCAACGAATCGCTCTTTTTAGGCAGAAACCTGGAAGCTGAGAGACGCCGCTTTTCTGTCGAGGTATCCGGTGTGGAACCCGAGAGCATCACATAGATAAGACATAACCTTTACCGTTATGTCTGGCTGGAGACACTTCTGATCTACATGTGTTTTAATAACGCGTTTTAGATATTATAATATGTACTAAGTTCCTGCTGGTGAGTCCAGGCAGCCATTGAGCTTCACCGAAGCTAACTGATGCTAACATGCAGACCTACCTTCACATTCTCCTTCTTTCAAGGACTCAGAGGGACCCGGCACCAGAGCGAGCACAAGCGCCACTGACAACCCGCTTAAACGCAGCATTTCGACTTGATTAACTCCGGGAAATAGACGTGTGAACCACCGTTTAGACAGACTAGTTATCGCTGCTTGTCTCTACGGACGCCGGTAAAGTGCAATGGTTGTACGAGCTTCCCGGTGCCACGTTACGCTATAGCGGCATCTGATTGGTCAAGTACTCAGACGCATTCCACGCATTTTCCTCTGATTGGTCGAGGACGGAATGTTCCGGGAGCAACGTCCAGTTGGCGACGCCTGATTGGTCCACGGCCGCTGCGAGCTCTCACAACGTATTTGCATTCAGGGATGAAATTTGTGAGACACAAAATCATAAGCAGCCTTATTTATTGATATATCATTTAATTTAATTAATGTATCATTTATTCGCTTGTTTATTCATTTATCCACCCCGTCATTTGTGCATTTGTTTGTTTTACATGTGAAAATATGAGAAATGCCCACAAAAGTAGAAAACAGGTAACAGCAAATGGAAATGTGAAAATAGACATGACTGAGGTGCATGCTCACATTCCAAATATAGGCTATTTACTACACTTTGAGATGAGACCTTTCCCATTTCATCCTCGAAGGTGAGGTGATAGTGATTTTCCACATACATTTGATTTTAAAAAATACGTATGAGTTTCTTACTGTAACGTCTGGAAATTCAGAACATTATTTATCTGTGCTGTAGACATCTACGTAGGTAGTAGAAGTTCACAAACAAAATCTAAAAAGAACAATCATTTGCCTAAAAAGTAGTCAACAGATAAATGTACCACTTCAAAATAATTTTGAAAGTTATTCACAAACTTGGAAGTTACTTTCTATTTCTCGGTAAACAAAGATATTGATCTTCTGACAATGCGGTCACTTCTGGTGCCTGATGGAGCTTTGAATAAAACTGATCCAGTTTCCACAGTGTGTGAGAGCAACAGAAATCATCAGTGCAGTCGTCACTGAACTCTTACAAAGTCCCTTTCTACTTAAAATAGTTCAACACTTTCCCGCCATCACAATGAGTGAACAGTGTTGTGCTGGAAATCTGATGCACATCAAACGTTTTATTTTTGATGTTATAAAATAAAATACATGAAACTAAAAATGTATAAACAATATAAACAACAAAAAACAATGTGTGTCTACGTTTTATAATTCCTTGTCAAAAATGCATTTGCATTTTTATAATTCCTTGTCAAAAATGCATTTGCATTTTTATAATTCCTTGTCAAATATGCATTTGTTTAGGCGACCGGCAGTGACGTCACGGTGAGTGTTTGCGCGCTGACGTCACTGACGCAGCGCGTTGTTGCAGAGTCACTGCGACTGTAAACAAGGAGACGACAGAGAAAAGTCGAGAAGTCGGAGCCTCAGCATCACTTAAGCTCTGCTGTTCATATCTTTTCAGTAGAATTAATATAAGTCTAATCGTCCGTGTGACGTCTTTTTAGTAAAGGTACAGGTTATTTTCACGTAGACACTCAGTCGAACTGAGCTAACGTTAGCCTCCACAGCTAGGCAGCCCCTTGACAGTTGCTATAGCCATTGCTAGCCTCGCTGGCTAGTCAACATCCGAGGGCCCGTTGCGAGAGAAACACCCTTTATGCCCTGGGTATTTCTCTCTTTACTGCGACCAGGATATCGTGAACCGTGAGTATTTTTAAGGCTTCATACACGTTTAAACATATTTTTTCGAGCTAGCTAGCCCGTTAGCGTCAGCGGCTAGCGTCAACCAGCGGGGTAGGAATGGTTGCGAAATCCAAAACAGGGGTAGCTGATATTCGCGCACTGGTTTTGTGGTGGGATTAGTGGGAATACCCGTAACAGTTACGATATGTAGAAATCTGTAGTCCTGTGGTAAAAGTAATAGCAGTTGCAGTGCTAACTACGTCACTACGAACCAGGCAGATTTGAAGACATTTTTTGTTCCAAACAAAACTAAACCAACCCACGATTGTATAGTTCGTACAGCTGTACTCTCAGTTAGCAGCAGCGCCTAACTACATGCAACATGGACATCTGCACTTATCCCTTAACAAACAGAAAACGAGTTGATCACTGGATCGTTTAAAGAAAATGACTAAATTATACATTTCTATAATTTTCAGGTAGTTTTCTACAGTGTAGTATTTTGTGACACTAAACTCAATGTGTGATTTGTCAGAATCAGACCAACCAGATTAAACCAAATTACAGAATCTCTGCTGTAGTCGACAGATTAGTTTCTGATGATCTCTGTTTAAATAGTCTTATTGGAGTTCACCAGGGACTGGGGCTACACTGTCTGTGACTGCTGGCTCCATATTTTGGTTACTCTGGTGATTTCAGCACTGAATTACTGTTGTGCATTTGTGTTTCAGCTGGGTTGTTGGTCAGAGCAGCCTCCTCCCACCATGGAGGCAGGAGGGAAGGACTGTGAGGAGGAAACACTGCAGACAGCATTTAAGAAGCTCAGGGTTGATGCTGAGAGGTACATTACACGTCACTGCTGCCTTTCCTCCTGTTCTCTGCTGTTGACATGATATTGCTTAAAATGCTGGTTTGCTGTTGACATGATGATCTATACTTTTTTTGTGTTGTTGAAAAGTGATGAAAAGATTTTTCATCATGAATTTTTTTAGAATGATGCAACGTCAGAGCAACAGAAGCTCACGTGTGTGTGACCACAGCTGTAAACTGTCTGCACTCCAGTTGTTGCTCATTTCAGCTACAGCTGAAAGAACGAGTTGAATAAAAACAAGTTAACTTAAAACAATTATGTTTTCCTTTAAATTTAGTATTTTCTAATACACCAGTGTACATTATAAAAACAACACGACTTTGATGTAGTCTGGAAAAAAATGTTTCACTATTTTGTAGACCAGCCAAAGCAAATATATATATATATATATATTTTTTTTTTTTTTTTGCTGGTGATATTTAGATGTAAATAGTGCATAGCTAAAGGTTGGTGTGTGTGTTTTGATGCTGCAGCTCTGCACTGTCAAACTCTAGTGCCTGCTTGAAGGTTGTTTTGTGAATACTGAGTAATGCACCCGCTGCAGCAAAAATGGTTTTGGTGTTTTTCTCTCAGTCTACCCGGAGCTGTGAGTGTCTCAGAAGTTCTGGCTCCGAGAACAGCATCCCGAGCTGCTCTTGATGCCAGCGGAGCGAAGCCCAAACTTGGCTGCCCGAAGGACAACTGGCATGGGTACGTTGAGTCGCTCCCTGCTCAGCTGGCAGACGCTTCTTCTTGTGAACAGAAAGTTTCAGGACGTCACATTTAACCTGGGTTCATGTTGGTTTGAACGTAATGTTGACTGGGATAATTCTGTTTGGACTTCAGCTCCAGTGAACCACCGTGTAGACGAGCACAGACCCACTGTTTTAGGTGTTATCATTACATCGTTTTTATTCTGGATCTTTTCTCTCCACCTTTAGATGCATGAGGAAAACTTCAAGAGGTGCATCCAGAACCCAGCGGCGGCGAAGGTCCAAGTCCCCCATCCTACACCCTCCAAAGTTCACGTACTGCAGCACCGCTGCAACCTCTGCACTGTCGACCTCTAGTGGCTGCTTGAAGCACCAGCGCCTGGCCGTGCCGGAGCTTGTGGAGCTTCATCCTGCAGTGGAGGTAAAAACAGCTCATGCTGCAGCTCTCCCGGCCCAGAAAGAGCTTTCTCCTTCAGGCACAACCAGCCACATCTCTCCTTTGGTTTTTGGATCTGCGTATGAGATACACACAGGGGCTGTGGTTTCCTCGACATCCTTACATGACACACCCCTCATTACGGCTGCCGCAGCATCACCCGGGCAGAACGAGGGCAGCTCTGGAAATGTCCGGTCGAGTGAGGAGAGTGGCCCAGAGAAAGGTTTCTGTAGTGGAGCCAAGTCCAGAGCAGGAGCACCTCGGACATCTGGATCTGCTGAGTCTGCTGACTTCCGGGCTTTGTCACAGCTCCACAGCTCT
This sequence comes from Microctenopoma steveboyesi, assembly GCA_032359275.1. Classification (NCBI taxonomy): domain Eukaryota; kingdom Metazoa; phylum Chordata; class Actinopteri; order Anabantiformes; family Anabantidae; genus Microctenopoma; species Microctenopoma steveboyesi. Next base: position 21,584,889 of record JAUMHF010000021.1, on the reverse strand, counting down.
GCAGAGGGCCCCCACGTTCCCTGCTCCTGCACGCAGAGAGTGAGCTCGGGCTCTCAGGAGGAGGCCGGGCCGGGGGATGAACCCCAGTGCCGGTGCCAGTCCCATAAGGCCTGGCACGGCGTGGAGGTGTACTCCTTCACAGGTCTCCGTGACGTCATCTCAGAGTGCGAGAGGAGCCGCGAGGCTGCCCCCAGAACTCTCGGTACCAACAGTAACGCTGCCACGGCTTCGTCGCCGCTGTCGTCAGGCTCTCCGCGCTCGTGCTCGGAGCAGGCGCGGGCCTTCGTCGACGACATCACAATAGAGGACCTTTCTGGCTACATGGAGTATTACCTCTACATCCCTAAGAAGATGTCACACATGGCTGAGATGATGTACACCTAAAGATTAAAAACTGCTATTATGACGTTTTTTTCTACCTGTTGTGGAGGTGGTGTTGAAGGAATGTCAGTAGAAAGTAGAGGAATGGCTCATAAAGGAACACGTTTCCTGCCCTCGTTTCTCCCTGGGTTTGATTTCCACCTGTTCTTTTGTTTCTTATTCTTTATGGGCTAACACATTCTAACCCAGTTTACAATCAAAGTTGCCAAAGCTCTTGGTGCAGGAGGAGATGATGGTAGGGAAATGCAAACTTGTAACACCAAGTGTGATTTTGTTTGTGGTTAGTGAACGTCACCTGTCTGGATTTCATTTCACACAATAAAGACACAATATTTTGGTGGGAAAATCCTGTCGTCGCTTCTTCTGTTGCTGCACAGAGCTCACTCTGCTCTTCACTCTACATTTGTAGCTGATTTTGGTGCCTTGGCTCTTACAGCCTGTACAGTAAATATCAGACGCTGACTGTAACCAACAGGTATCACCGCTGGCTGTGCAGAGCTGCTTAGCTTAGCTTAGCACAAAGACTGTGGACAGGACGAGCAGCTGGTGGTTTCCTCTGCACACAACAGAACGTGTTCCCATCAGCGAGCTGCGAGTCAGAAATCGGCGCGTTCACCTGAAGCTACAGCTTCTCCACGAAAGCTTCACACAAAGTTCAGCTGAAATCCGTCACCACGTACTCTCAGGTACTTTTCAGTCTGTGCTCAAGTCTTTCTATGGAACTTTCATTCAAAGAGGCGTCGTGTGTTCGGTAAGGAAGTGACACCACTTCCTTTCAAGTGTGCAGCTGCACCACATCACAGCAGGCGTGCATTCACCTGTTCGCTTTAGTAAGAAGCCATGTGTGTTTCTCCCTCTGCCACTAACGGCACACGCAGCACAATTCATGTAGTTGTTCAGTGATCGACTTTCTGCTCAACATGGTTTTACTGAGAGATTCTGTTTATGAGCAGCAGGTGATGACATCAGAGATCAGGCTCCTTCAATGTGTGTGTGTGTGTGTGGGGGGGGGACGGCTCTCTGAGCAGCCAGCAGGGGGCGTCACAGGTTGCGTTTACATGGCTGTGCTCCCTCTGCTGAACTGAGGACCTGCAGAGGTTCAGCAGCGTGTGTGTGCTCCTTCTGTTCTACAGTGGTGACGAACACAAATCCAGTCGAACCGGTTCTGATCCAGCCGGTCTGCACAGGCGAGACTGAAGACGAGGACGTGTCTTCATCACCTGGCTTCAGTGTCACAGCTCAAACGCACAGACATCAGTGAGTAACTTTAATGCTGCAGGTCCAGATAAATCTCTTCAGGCCCACTCGGCCTCCGTCTGTTCTCTGGTCCGGTTCACGGCACCTACACTGAGGTACCTCACTTTCTCTGCTGCTTTCTGGAAACACCCTGCAGCCGACGCAGGTGGTTTTCATTTATCAGAAGCTGCCACAAAAGCCACAGCTGTAAACAGCTGGTTTACTGGTATGAACCCGGGATGTGCACGAGGACGCGCTGTGATCCGATCACATGAAGAACTTTTACTTCAGTTTATGGAAACGACCTGAGCTGCAGCTGTAAACCCGACTCACTGCTCCACGGGTGTGGTCCCTGTGGAGCCATGTGCCCACCAGGAACTGGAGGCCTGAGCGTAGCGTTCATTGTTTGTAGTTTCTCTCATAAAGACCCAAACTCAAAAGGCAAACACCTGAAACCAGAACCTGTTATTGCCAGAGATAATAACGTGACTCCGCCTCCTTATTCTTGCTCCCTTCCTAACTCCTCCCCCCTTTGTGTTGGCAGGAACGCAGGACGTCAGCTCAGGTTCTCACAGTGTCACAGATGAAAAGATGGAGCGAGCTCGTGTTACCGGACCTGAAGGAGAAAGATTCAAAGTGATGGATGTTATGAGTCCCCACCACACCCCACCCCACCCCTCCAGAATGTGTAGCTGCTTTGTGTCTTTGCGTCGCTCTGTGGTTGTGTTCCCTCGATTTCTGTCTGTGTTCTGGTGGTTTTTGGATATTTGAGATTGGTTCTCTGTCTGGACCCGGTTCTCAGGTTTGACTTCCTGTTGGATGTTGACTCTGCTGTCAGTGACCTGCACATGGAACCGCTCCCCTCTACCTGACAGCGTCCTGTGGGAGGCCTGGACTCCATCCTCAAGCTCACCCCCTGAACCCGACCTGTGACCCGTGTGACCGGGTTCGCGGGACTCTTGGGGAGGTGTGTGTGGGGGGGCTCTAAATGCTTCCACATGTTCGTACGTGTGTGAGAACTGAATGCGTGGGAACAGTTGGAGGCTGTGGCACCGTCACCGTTTGTTTATTAAGGTCATTTCATTTATTTGATCTGGAGCTCCTAAAAACTAGAACCGGTTCTGTCAGTGTTTAAAGTTATAATAATTCATATTAAGAATATATGCACAGTTTCTACTTGTTATGATCTTTGTTTTTTCTCTATTTGATTTTATTCTAACAATTTGAATTTATTTGTTTTATTTTATGATTTTTAGGAATAGTTTTTATCACGTTTATTGTTTTACTGTCGCGAGCTCTGGTCTGTATGAAAACAAACATAAAAGCACCGCTTTAATGACGAGCGTCAGTTGCCTGACGAGGTTTCTGACCCTGCTGCTTCCTGCTCCACCTTCATAAGTCAGCGCTGACAGGTGGAGAGTCATTACCCAGGTTTCTGTCCCAACACCCCCGAGGGCGGATCTGTGAGTGTCAGGGCCACACACACACAGAGACACACACACACAAACACTCACACACACACACACACACACACACACAGAAACACACCGACACAGAGACACACACACAGACTCAGATCTTCAGAGAAAACGCAGAAAAGGAGCAAACTCTAACAATTTTAAATGACAATACAGTTTTTATAGAATAGAAGAAGAGATGGAAAAGCAGCGAAAATGAAACACATGAAATTCCACAGTGGGAACAACACATCCCTTACCAGAGGTGGGCGACGCTCCGATTAGTCCAGGACACAGTGACGACTCATCCAGGAAGTTTCCACGGAAACAACCCTGGAACTACATGAGGAACGTTGTGACGGTTCTACTCTCACGCCTCCAGGCAGGCGGCCCCCTCCCCGAGGAGAGAGTTGATGCTGAAGCACAGCTGGACCGTGATCCGGATCACCAGAGTAATCCGACCTCTAAATGTTGATGTTTCCCTTCAACGAGTGCAATTATCATCGTGGCTCAGGCTCAGAAGTCAGAAGTGACTCCTCACGGCGCTGCTCCACCACGCAGGGTGGAGTAAAACGTTTACCTAAAAGAATCTTTCAGCTCCACGTCTGTGCTGACCAACGCCGGCGCCTCGGGTTTCTTCCCACCACAGCAGGGGGTGAATCACTTCCTGTTATTAAGTCTGGCCGAGGGTCAGAGGTCAAGGGGGGGGGTCAGATGCAGTGCTGACAGGAGCGAGAGGGGACAGAGAGGGGCTCACTTTACCTCAGACTGTGAGAGAGAGATTTACGGAGGAATGACTGGAATTTCCTGAAGGGAAATGACGGGGACAGAGCACAGGTCGAACCTGCAGCACTAAACACGGCTCACTGTGCTCCGTGGAACCGGTGGAACACCCTCCCCATTTATTTTGCACCAGGGGGGTCTGGGACATGAACCTCTCACCCTTGAGCTGACCCCCCCCCCTCTGTGCTCTGATTGGCCAGCGTGTGGAAGACTTCCTGTGGTCCCTCGATGCAGAGCGCACCATGCACGCAGGTGGAAGCTCGGACTTGAGACGATCAGAGGCACCGTTGAGGAGCAGCTCGTCACACCGCGGCACACCGCGTCACACCGCGGCACACCGCGTCACACGGCGTGGACACGTTTCACCTGCTGCAGCTTCCTGTTACAGCGCCGGGACCTGAGATCACTCACGTCCAACACACTGCGGCGTGAACTCCACTCTGAGTCTGTGAATAAATCTGAACAGAAGAGAGACTGGACTTTGGGGGTTTTCAGCACATCAGTACCATGTGTGTTTGAAGGTACAGTAAATCCAGCTTTCTGCCCCGGGGGTCATTTCAGGGAGGGAGGGGTGTGAGCTAAGCTGACTCAAGGCGGCCCTCGGGGGAGACATCAAGCGGTGAGGCCAGCATACTTTATGTGTGGAGTCAGAGCAACACGATCCCGCTCACTGGGACTGTGCGCGTATGAGCGTCCACGGCGTCATGTGGATCACGCTCGGTGGCGACTGGGGCCTTAGTCCAGACGAGCTCTTCACCTGGTGCAGAGCAGCCTTCACCGTTTCAGCCCGTGTGTGTGTGTGTGTGTGTGTGTGTGTGTGTGTGTGTGTTATGGTTTATTCAGTACATTCCGTACAGTTGCTTTAAAGTATTCCTCGCAGCCACAGCACGCAAACCTGCTCCATCAAAGAGCTCGTTCAAGCCTCAGCGAGTCCGTGCAAACACCAACCAGAGCCAGAGAGGAAATCCAGCCACACAGACAGGAAGTGGCTGCAGACGACGGGATGACTCTTCTTCTCCCAGCGCAGCAAATTCCTCCAGCGCCTTTGATTTCTTTGTTATTACCGAGTGTGTGTTTAATTGTACCCGATCACTCCCGAGCTCTGTTCTGTCGTAGGTGAAACATTGAGTGGTGTAATGTTTTCTGTCTGTAGACATTTGGTGTTAACGATCATCACACAACAGGACGTGTGGGCGTGGTTTTAACCTGTCTGTGTGTGTCTGAGTGTGTGTCTGTGTGGCAGAGAGCCTGGTAGCTCAATGGGTTAAGCGTCAGACTGGGATGTAGAAGGTCGCAGGTTCGAATCCCGTCTGACTCCTAGTCCATCCCCTACCAGGTGTGTCCCTGAGCCAGACACCCAGCGCCAGCTCCCTGTAAGTCGCTTTGGATAAAAGCGTCTGTCAAGCAAAGCAAAGTAAAGTAAAGTAAAGTAATGCAAACAAGTTACATAAAGCATGGAGCGAGCGGGAGGAGACGGAGAACTTTCTCTTCTACTTTTAACAGAATGAACAGAACAGATCCAAAGAATTCACGTCATTCAAGTCTCTTTTTATTGCAGTGATTTTCAGATCAAACAAACAATAGTTACTAAAGGGACAGATCTCAAGGTTCCTGTGTTGTAATCTCACTGCAGACTTCTTTTTAGGAAAACTGAAATGTCAAATATTTATTGTGTACAAAGGGAAAAATATGTTTGGATGAGGTGAAGCAGTAGGATGCTGCCACTGCTGCAGAACAACTTTTAAAGGTGTAGGCGCCATGACACCTTCACGTGGATCCAGAACTTCTCCATGAGAGATGGTGCGGCAATAAAAAAGATTTTATTTCTGTTTAGGTTTTAAAGAAGAGTTTGTCGGTCACCAAATCAGACCAATATCAGAAAAGAAGCTTAGCCTGGGTTAAGTGTCAGACTGCAATGCAGTAGGTCACAGGTTTGAATCCCCGTCTGACTCCTAATCCATCCCCTACCAGGTGTGTCCCTGAGCCAGACACCCAGCGCCAGCTCCTTGTAAGTCGCTCTGGATAAAAGCGTCTGACAAGCAAAGTAAAGTAAAGTGTGTGTCTCTGTTTGTTTAGCACCATGGAGAAAAATGTAAAATGTTTGGAGTGAGCAAGTCCAAAGTTCAGGTGGGTGTGACCTTCACCTAGTAGACCCCCCCCCCCGCTTCTAAGAGGCCTTGAAGAAAAGAAAAGGAGTTGTGGGAAAGAACACACACACACACACACACAGGTTGCAGGTTCGATCCCCAGCCCATCCACCAGGTGTGTCCTTGAGTCTGCTACCTGTCTGTAGCTGCCCACTGCTCCCCCAGGGGGAGGGGTTGGAGGCAGGAGGACACCTTTCACTGTGCAACTATGTATGTGACATAGAAAACTGGAATTTATTTATTTATTATGATTTGCAGTGTGTTACACCGCTGAAGAGGCCGAGTGTGTCACGCTGCCCTCACGATCGTAGTGAGGACACACACACACAGTCACGGCCCAGAGTAGATCTGGAGGAGACCAGAAACCCGGACAACACAGCTGGGAACAAACAGCTGATCAGACAGGAGGTGACAGGAGAAACAGGAGTGTGACTAATGGACCAAGTGAAGACAGCTGGGAGGTCCTCTGTTCTAGAGCGCCAGCGGAACACCTGAGGAGATACATGGGACACTGGAGGGACTTTTTCCACACACATGATGTGATGTCTAAAGAAATGTGTTTGGAACAACCACTGAACCAACAGTACATCCCACATCATGAGCCCAGTTTAAGAGGCAGAGGAGGAGCAGGCAAAAGAGGCGTAGATGGAGCGGCTGTAGGCAAACAAGGATCCAGCAGGAAGCAAAGTCTGATGAATGACGACAACAACAGGACGTTAAGAGCAAGTCGTTTGTAAAGGAATTCAGCCAAACATATGAAACAGTGGAGATACAACTAGAACTTACAACACTGTAAACCAGGGATTTAAAAGAATTCAGAATCTAAAGGAAGGAAAAAGTTTAACGCCGTGTTATCACTGCTTTGCCTGCCAGCCTACGACGAGGGAACATTCACACATGCTTTAAATGAAACTTGTGTTGACCACGAGCCACATGTTAAACAAAGACTCTCACTCGAGACAAATCGCAGCCTGTCCCACTCAGGACACTGCGGTTGGACACAGTTTCGTTTTACAGCCAATCAGAGAACGCGCAGAGAAGTTTCGCAACAGTGGTTCAATGAATTTCTTCTTCAGGATAAACACTGTATCAGTGCAGTTATTTTCTTATGACCCTCGTTTCCTCCTCGGATTTCGTCTCCTCCTCCTCCTCCCCCCCCTCCCCCTCTTCACAGGCTTTGAACGGCAGCGATAAGAAACGAAACACAAATAAAAGTCAAGTGTCTTGAACAACATGTTGTCCTTTTGTCCTTGGACTGTGTGTCGGGGGGTGGTGGTGTGCATGTTGTGGGAACACGCTGCAGCTGCCGGCCTCCCTGACTACCAGCCGTGAAACAAAAAAAATTCTTTTCAGAACCAACCTCAGGAACCAGAGAAGAGATGATTAAATTCTCCATGCGAGGAGTTCAAAAGCAATAAAAAATGAAATGAAAACACTGCGGCGCGCAACACAAAGAGCTCATTGTTGCCTGGCAAAGGAATGCGTGTGTGTGTGTAGCTGTGGGCAGAGGCCGGGAGGAATTTGCGTCTTTGCATGGAGACAAAAGGTGGCCTATGACTGGGGGAGACAAGAGAGGCAGCGAGGATGAGGCACAGCGAGGGAAACAGGAAGCAGGACAAAGACGGACGCTCTCAGCTGCTCCGAGCTGCAACTCAGACTGTGTCAGGATTCCTCCAGGAAGCTTCTGCACGCGCTCTGTGACGCGTTGAGTTTACCCGGACAAATGATGGTGCAGGTCTACGTCTACTTTACAACACAGTCCAGACTCCTCGTTTCTCAGCACGTTGTCCTCCAGTGGACACAGATCAGCTGAGCTGTGTAGAAGCTAAATGTGGGCGTGAGCGTTTACGTCACAGGGCAGTGATGGAGTCAAGTACAGAAACACAGAGACACCAACACTTCTGTAATCCTTTATCACCTGACCTCTGACCTTTAAGAGCCCCCACCACTGTGCTCCTTTGAGTTTCTGTCCCTCACAGATCTGAGACTGACGCAGGAAAACGGGAGTTTTTCAACATTCAAATGAGAGCAGGAAGAAGGGAGACGGATATCTGGACTCAGTCAGATCACGGAGGAACGGTTAAAAAAGTCCAATGAAGAAAATCTGACGAGAACAAAGCTGTGAGAGGAGCAGCTGACGGAGCAGCTGACGGAGCAGCTCACCAGCGATCCAGGTGCAGCTGAGTCACGGCCGCTGCGCGTCCTTGTCTGCAGAGCGTTGAACCTCAACCAGAAGTCTCGTCCCAGAACCGGCTCCTCTTGTGTGGATCTGTCTGTATTCCAGCAACCGTCGATGTGGAAGAACAGCTGCTCTTGTTTCCCGCTGTCAGAACCTCAAACCCGATCCCATGTGTGAACTACAGTGTGGAACCTGCAGCTGAAGCATCTGGTGGTGCACGGAAAGTGACCATTGCTGCACCTGCAGTGAAACTTTGCTTCCTTCTTGATTTCCCACAAATGTTCCTGAAGACACGCTGGGAATGTGTGCGCGTCGTAAGCCAAATGAGGGAAGAATGTCTGACACACGAACAGAGGTCGGGATTATACGTTCAGCATTAATAACAACTGTGGACGTGCTGGACTCAGAACCAAAGACCCAGGCTGTGGCGTCAGCTTAGATCGGACTGCAGCTGACGGCTTGTCACACCTTCAGATTGAAAAAGGTCGTATTCCTAAGCCTCCCATTGGTAACGACACTAACTACAGCTCAGAACCCTAACTCCAACCTAACTGAGCTCTCCTGACCCGACAGGCCCGGTTCAGGTCGGGCCCTCGCTGAACCGTGAGCTGACTGCTCAGGGGACGGAGGTACGGAACGAACAGGCTTTGGCAGGCTTTAACCTGAACCTGTGCTTGCTTTTAGTCTGCCCTCTGCGCGGCGCGCTGTGCTTCCCCGCACGGCGGCTGCGTGAGCGTCAACACAGAGAAATCAGGAGGATCTCCTACTAACCAAAACCTCTTTTTTCCAGGAAGGTTGATCTTTATTGTTCGGGAGCCGGACCCCGGAACTCTGTGCTGCATTTCTCCGCATCACGTTTGTTTCCCTGAACTCCTCCACGCTCCGTTTCCTTAACTCGCTCTTCTTTTCATCACATGGAGCCTAAGCTGCAGTGCGTCCCCCGTCTGTCCTTTGTGTCCCTGAATGCACACAGCAGACAAAAAGCCCAGGTGACTCCTGTCCACAAGAGACAATGGAGGAAATCTGACACTAGGAATGTCGTCAAAGGGCTGGGAAAGTTATGATGTGGCTTCACAAAACCAGCTGGTATCACTGAAACCTTCACCCTGACCCGATGGAAACGTCTCAGCGGAGACGTGGACGCAGAACGTTTCCTCCAGCTGCAGCTGAAACGTCCGTTTGTGCAGGAGACGTTTAACAGACGGTTCACAGGACACCTTCACAAACTGCAGTAACTCGTCTTGGAAAACTATTTATAGCCTTCATTGTTATAGTGGTGGAGTCAGGTTGCCTTCACGCACCCCCACCCCCCCACCCCCGTAACCGATCTGATTCAGATGAACTGTGCTCCGTGCGATCACCGACCGTGTTACAGAGCTTCCTCCTGAGCAGCGCCAGAAGCGTCGCTCTACGTGATTCTGGCGTTCAGGAAACAGACGAAACGACAGCCGTTAAAGCGTTAATGTGCATAAAAATAGCTTTATTTTCAGTAATACATCAGAACCTGCATGCAGAAACCAACGAGTCATCGGCTTCTCCACTCCACTGGTGTTCGTGACATTAAGCAGCAGAACATGCGTTTCTCAGCCGTGCTCGCCGAGCAGACCTGGAGCTGGACTTCAGCATTTTCTTTGTTACGGTTTTTGATGGAGCATCTTTCAGCAGCTTGTCGACAGATTCACAAATAAAGGCCCAACTCCAGCTGGAAACCAACCCAGCTCTGCTCCCGACAGCACGGCTCGCCAGCACATCACCACCGGAACGGCGAGATGAACCAACAACCAGACAAGCAATCCTTCTACATCCAAACCAGGAGGAGGAAGTAACACATAAATACAAAAGCAAAAAGTCTACACGATGACAGAAACTCTTTCAAAACTGTTTTAAAACTAGTGAATATAAAACTTTGAAATCACATATACATCAGCTTAAAAAGGGGAAAACACCCCGACCTGAAACAAGGCAATAAAATCATTTGACAGTTAAATTATTACAAAAGAAGTTGATCTACTGCAGGAAAGAGAACGAAGACTGAGGAGCCGAGTTAGTTTAGCATTGGTTACAGTAAATCACATCAACATTTGGCATTTAAATATTTGGTAAATATTGTTTGTTGCCGGCTGTGGCTAAATTCTTTTTTCTACTTTTATCTAATGACTATATACAAATCCCTGGCAGAGCAGCACGTGCTGCCGCCTTCGCCTGCGAAATGCGAGCGAACGGTTCGTAACGGTGTGTGTAGCTTATTGAGGAAGCATCGACCCCACGACTGGAAAACAAACCAACGGAGACGAGAACGTACAGGAACTACCGGTTTCTCCGATCGCAGAGCTTAACGTCGCTGGACTGGACAAACATTTACGGGATACGAGTTAATAGATGAAGCAGGCTTCACAGAGGAGGAGGAGGAGTTAAAGACTGCAGTTAGCATGTTAGCCTAGCACGTTAGCCTCCAGCATTGTAAAAGCCAGTTTGCACTGGGATCCCAGTGATTGAAGATAAGACTGTTCGGCTTTAAAGGTGAGTGAGACTCGCACACGACCTGTGACGACATCGTAGAACCGTGGACTCGCCGCGCTGCTTTTATGCTAAGCTAGGCAGAGCAGCTGCTAAATGTTGGCGTGGGTCACGCGTATACACACCTGTGTGTGTGTGTGTGTGTGTGTGTGTGTGACAGAGAGAGGAATGTAGGCGTGTCGCCCTGTATGAGCTTGTTGTTTAACTCCAGCTTCGCCGTGATAACTGAAGCAGAGCCCTGGAGGCACAGCGGTGATTATTACACTTCATCACAGGTTTTTTTTCCCACAGCGTCGAGCCGTTCGACTGTGACCGAGTCATGAAGCAGATGGGATTTTCCCCACATGACGAGAGGTCGTCAGAGAGCGATCACTCCAGAGCTACTCTGCCTCCTTTATCTGACCGCGGTCGTCTCGTGGAGCCGTTCAGAACTGGAATAAATAGAAGGCTGAATCAATCATTTGCACGTAACCTGACCCTCGTCCGGCTCGTTTCTCTCAGTTGACTTTCAGAAAGACAAAAATTAACAGGATGTAATTATTAACACCCGTTCTGTTCGGCGACAGCATGAGACCACACAGCAGAACAACGATGTCTGAATTAAATCAGTTTCCACGGTAACTTCTTTCTTTCTTTAATAGAAAAGTGGAATTTCTTAAATCTCTCTGTATCACAAGGAGTTCTTTACAAAAAAAATCTAATAAAAACGTTCATTAAAAGTCATTTTCTACAGTAACGTGAGAAGCTTCAGTCCAACAGACAGGCTGAGGGAAATAAATAACTGGCCTGTGAGTGCGTACCGACAATCACTGCACAGAGTTAGTGTTTGCAGCTGGAAGCTGGAGGAACGTTTCCAAGTTCTCCACACGGGGACAAGACGAGAAAAACGTGGTGGTGCACTCCTGTCGCTCCTCTTCCTCGTTGGATGAAAAGAGAGGAGCGCAGCGAACCGACGAAGCCTCTGATTGGTTGAGAAAGCACCAATAGGAACTTTGTGCATCAGGTAGAAGGAGGAAGAGTCAGCCAATTGATTGTGTGGGCGGGGCTTCTCTCCTGATTGGTTACTGAGCCCCACTCTGCTGTACAGTCAGAAGAGCGTGAGGAAGAGGAGGCGTGATGATGATGAGGCACTGTGATGATGATGAGGCCCTGATTGGGGTTTTCTCTAAGGGCTGGGGTGAGTGAGGTGTGTTGGTGGGGGTGGGGGTGGGGTCTATGCGTAGATCTCTGTGGTGGGGGCCTTCTTGTAGATGGGCTTCTTCCCCAGGTCGTAGCTGCCCTCGTCCTTCTTCTTCATGCAGTAGATGAGCAGAGCGATGGGGAGGATGGCGAACATGAGGCCGACGGCGCCGCCCGCGATCAGAGCTGCAGGAGACACGAGAGAGGGAAGAGACGTGAGACTGGACCAGGACACACACACACACACACACACACACACGCACACGATTCAGCCTCCACTGACCTGCGAGCACCTCCTTCTTATTGAAGATGCTTTCTTCGCTGGCGTGGGACATGAGGACGTTGGATGGATGCTCCTCGTTGGCTGCTGGCTCGTTCCGCAGCTGTGGGATGTCGTTACTCTTCCGAACGATGTCCACCTCGTTGACGGTGGGTCGCGGCGGGATCACCAGCTCTGGGATCTTGTTGTCGTTCACGTCGGGCTGTGGACAGAGACAGATCTTTATTAGAACAACGAGCACGTCAACAGGAGACTGAATTCATCGAGTTCCTTCCTGAAATGTCTCACATTCACGGATGGTCTGGACTTTCTCTTCTCCTCTGGTGACGCAGCGGTTTCTGTGAAAACAGGCAGATCCAACATTTACTCGTACGATTCAAAAACGAACATGAATTTAAACTGAACGTCTCTGTGAAACCGACCTCCATCACCGGACCCCGAGAACTCGTCATAGGCGTCGTCGTCCTCCTCCTCGTCGTCGTACAGAGGTTCGCTGTAGTCGTTGTCCTCGGCGCCGTCTGTGAAGGCGAAGTCAGAGCCGTTCGGGGAGTCTCCAGACGACTCCAGGCGGTCACTGTGCGTGGACATGGCAGCCATCTGTGTGGTCTTCATGGGCATCCACGTCTCCGTTTCCCTCACCTGCTGGGACACCGGACAGAGCAGAGGTCAGGGGGACATGTTTGTCTTTATCGAACAGAGAGGTCGGTGCTGGTTCATCGTGTTTAGTCCATGTCAGGACTCGTCCTCATCCAGAGATTCAGCGCCGCTGTCCATCGCGCTACAGCGAGCTCTGGGATCCTCCAGAAACGTCCCTTTCCTGCACAAACTGTTCAGAAACACGATCTGAAAGTGTTGCTACAGGCTCCAGCGGCACACGCTTACATGTCCCGACACAGACGGACCACGCCCACTCTGGGATCACTCGTTTGTTTCTGCAGGAACAACAAAGCCACAGGTTCAAGTTTTCACCTGTGTCTATTACCATGGAAACAGACGAACACATGACGAGCGCGAGGGAGAATAAACGCCTTCCGCACGTCTCCACAGGCGTCCTGATGTCACCAGCGCTACTCTGGGTCTGGTCAGGGCGAGACGGAGGTCTGACGGGAAACGTGTCTGAGCTACGTGTGAATTACTCCAGCGTTAAGAAGACGGCGAGTCTTATTCCGTTTGTCAAACCTAAACATTTCTGACTGATGAAAAACCGAGAGCTTCGTGTTTTTGAGTAACTACTGTGATCCAGTTGAAGTGGCTGCAGATTATCCAGTGATGCCTGAAGATCTGCAGCTCCACAGCCACAGGAAGTGACTTCAGAGCCGCACGCGCTCCGACGCCCGGATGACCGGCCTGCGTCTAATGATGACAAAGCTCCTTAAATCTCATTAGCTCACTTCATTTCATCGAGCACTTGCTTGGTAAGCAGCGTGAAGGGATTAAAAACAGACACACAGCTAATCAGCATTAAGCTTGAACCAGACCGAGCCGTGAGAAGCTTTTCTGATCAAATTCAACACGTCCCGAGCTCCTGGACCCGAGTTCACAGGCTCACAGACCGCCTATAGGGGGGGGCGACTCCTCCGAGCTGCGCTTCATTTATTTTAAATCTTAAACATCCAGCAGTTTTCCCTTTCTCTGGGCTGTGAATCACCGCTCGATCACTTCCTCATTTACTATGACCCGTGTGCGTGTGCAGGCCTGCGTGCCTTTGTGAGTGTGTGTGCACTTAATCCTGCGCTGGCTCCATTCACATAGGAGAGGAGGAGGCTGCAGCTGCGACGTGCCGGAACAGGCCGGAGCGTCATACTGTAGGAATTGCACATTTGAGACTGTGTCGCGGATTCCTGAGTCAGGCCCACTCGACCCAAACATTTCCGCCTTCCTGTAACACACATGTCTTACATCACTTTTACTCCGTGCGTCAGGTTGTAGGTTGAATAATAATAACTTTTAAACTGTCCCTTATTAACATAACACAGATCCTCCATCTTCCAATTTAATCTACAGAAGTTGTGTCCCTTCAACCCCAGACTTAGAGAAAAGTGTGGCTTCGAGTGGCTGCTCCTGACCTTTAAACGTTTTACAGGCCGACTGAGCCCCGTCCCAGGAGACCACGTCCACTCAGCCACACCTAATACAAGGGGCAGAAGTGGCTTTGCCCTGAATTTAATGTTGGGGATGTACCACTTCTACTATATTCACCCAGGGAGCGCTGCCAGAATGGGACTCAGGCCAAGTTTCAGTGTCAGTCCAGACAAAAACAAGCTTCTCCAAATCCAAGAATTTATCCGGGAACAACACACCCACAGCGGAGCGGACAATGAAACTGGAAGTTTCAGCCTGGAGAGGCGTTTCAGACAGCGGTAGAAGATGGAAACCGATGTTTTACTCAGATACGAACGAAAGAAGAATGTGAACCATCACTTAGAGCAGCAGAGTCTGAACAGTGGTTATGTAAGCTGGCGCACAGTGGTGATTTCACAGAGACTCAACGACGGCCTGTCGGATCCTTCCAGTCACTGAAATATGAAAAACACGCATTAGCGGGAATCTTTGTCCAACTCTACAACAGTCATATTATTTTACGGCCCTGATCACCGTCATTATCCCCAGCATCACTGCCACATGCGCACCCAGGGGAACCGGTCACACCCTCTATTATTATTAAGCCGCATGTGCCCTTAAACATTGATGGGCTCTGCTAGATAAACTCTGGTTGTGTGTTTTCCAGCAGAGCTCAGCGTGGTTCAGAGGAAAGCCACAAAAGGCCAAATAAACATCCTGGAAACCTGATTATTCAACAACAACGCTCGCCGCGTACAGCACAAGCTGGAGGATAATGAGGCTTTTAATGACAGCTCCCAACGAGAGTCATCATCGGGCATCTGAGTTCGGAGCAGAACTCTTGACTTTGTGTTGTTCGACCGCAGTATCTGTGAGCCACTTACGACCTAAACAGATCCCCATTGTGCGCCCATCGCTGGTTCCCATCCTGCCTAATGTGGCGGATGTGGATCACAGCCAAACCAACGATTTCCAGCCAACCAAATGGATTTAATGGAGACATTTTGAGTGATCAAGTACTGTACCACAGCGGTGGATTCTACTTTCTACTCTTTCTGCCGTCAAACCTCTTCCTTCCACACAGAGACGTGAAGTTTTTTCTGGGAACACGATAAAGACTTTTATCGTGAGGGAACCCTTCATCCGTCGCTCTCGTCAGGTCAGTTACCCAAACACAGCTCAGCTGTGTCAAAGTAAAACGTCCGCTCAGAAATGCAACCCAACAGTGAAAAATGTTCATCACAAGGTCCAACGGGTCAAAGGAAAGATCTAACAACAGTCTAAAGCCCAAATATATTTAGTTTATGGTCACGTAAGGGAAAGAAAAGCAGCACAACACCACTGATTATACCACCATCATTATCCTCACGTCAGAGGAGCTGAGGCCTCTGATTGGTCGTCTCCTTTTTTGGCTTGTGAAAAAGAAATGTAAATAACTGATTAACAACACAAGTGGTTGATTACGTTTCTGGTTATTTGGTAACGGACGCATCGCTTGTAGGTCCAAACCCAATTCCATTTGAGCTGTGAAAAAATAAATCCTGGTAAGGAAGCAAGGTGGAAGTTTCTTAATTGGCTGCCTGCTTCTGCGAGGACTCCCCCTTAGGAAAGCCTCCCCCCACAGGTCTTTACACCTCGGTTCAGGCTCCTGTCCTTGTTTATCCTCCTGTCTCGTGTGGAGGTCCTAAACTTCTTAGCTCCCCAATTGTCCAGAGTGTCTGAAAGGCAGTCCGTCAAGACACCCGCCACCCAGTCTTTGGGTCTGTCCCTCTCTTTGACACCAAACAATGGCAGCGGACGCCTCGAGAGCATATCAATGACCAAGGTAACTGGGGATAAGCCCCCAGCAGCCTCCCTTCATTAGAGCAGGGAAACAATCCCTCCATCTGCCGGCACAGAGTGAGGCATCTGCTCCATTCACACAGCGGCGTGGAGGAGGTACAGAGTATGAAAAGAAAGAAGAGGAACACCAGCATGAAGGAATGTGCTTCCTCAGTCTTTGTGAGGTCCAACTTCTCTTGACCTTTCTAAGAAAAGACAGCTATGGTTTAATTTCTGAGCTTCCACTCTTCCTCTGGATATCAAGCTTCTCTAGGCCCAAATAGACTAAAGCTATGATTTTAAATGCTATTTAGGATCTGAAGTCAGGAGTACTCCCCCCCCTTCCCCCGGCCCGTAGCTGCTGGCTGACATTTGAACCAGCAGGATTTATACCATGTTTTGTGTCACCTGATCCAGCGATGCATTGCTGCCAGAGAACACGAACTCGAGTCTGAGGCCTTGGGTTTATGGCATCCAAAGGTCCTATGACCAAGAGCATTTCCAGTTAAACAAATCTGTAACTGAAGTAACACTGTCGCACTTTCCTTTGATCACGATAAACTCTGCCACCTGGACCCTGTTCCTCTTCCTGACTGTTTGGGATGAGCTGGAGGCTGTCCAGATGTGCCATCTGTGCAGCAGACAGGGCTGGTTTAGTTTCCACTGATAAGCCTAATTTACTTATCGTAATGGCCTTTATTGGCGTCTTCCTGTTGCAGATGAAGCCGTCCTTTCCCATCACTTGGCTGATTCCTCAGTATTACCAAAAACCCACCACAAGCCGAACGCCCGTGGAGAGGCAAACTCTTACACAAGAGCAGCTCTGATGCCCCCCCACTCTTCCATCCACAAACTGTTTGATGTCGTTTGATATCCCTCAGGCAGGCATATCGCAGCTTTGGATCACAGATACTGCAGCCTAACAGAATAAATGGGAGCTACTGAAGCGTTATTACCGGTAAACAGATAAGCCTGAGGCATCAAGGCAGGAAATAAAAGGAAAATATCCATCCAAACGTGTTTAATGAGATCCAGAAACATGAATATTAACATTAACCGTTCCTTATTTTTATTTCCTAGTCGTTTTGGAGACTTGAGAAGATTGTTCATAATAACTCCCATCACGTGGAGGACGACCGGCCGCTTGGCTCACACTTTACTGCAGTTTATCTCAGATCAAGAGTCTTCGTTGGTTTTGTAATTCAGAATAAAGATTAAGAACACATGAGAAAGGAGCCTCTGGTTTATTTAAAATCACTGCTCATATGATGAGCAGAGGTTATTTTTCAGCCTAATCCAGAAGATATTTAACTGGCTGAGCTTATCGCTGTTCATTCAGCATCTTGATCACCGTTTCATCTTTGTGAAACATTTAAGAAGATTAACGGGCTCGTTTGCTTCCTTGGAGTTTGTCATCAGGTACTCTGAGTCTTCGCCTAGATCATGGGCTAAGACAGTTCAGCAGCGTACACACAACAGACAGGGTCTTCCGGAAAGGTAAAACTGTTCCTTTAAGGATCCACACGTTCATGTCTGCAACAGTCTTGACCCGTGAGGAATGCGTCACTTCATGTGAGTCGGATAAGTCGACAAGACCTTGGCCACACAGCCACAGCATTCCTGCCCTAACAGCGGGTCCAGGCGGCCTGTGCTCCCACAGACGAACACGAAACACTTCTTGACCCGCACACCAATATGTTCATGTATGTTTAAATGATCCCCAGTTACAGGCAAGAACCAACTTCACGCACTGTGAGCTCTGACGCATTCAAATTCCTACGCTTGGAATCCTTCACACACTTCCTGGAATATTTTCAGACGGGCCGAGCAGCAGGAAAGCCCTAGATCAGCAGCTTCCCCATTTGAGAACAATTACACCAAAGCAATCAACAATGATTAAAACAATTCTTTCCATTCCGTTTAAACGACCTCAGCAACGAGTGGGCGAACATTTCTATCCACAGACACTGAGAGACAAGTTAACCACAGGTGAATTATGTGGATTTCAAAACGGACAAACTGGACTCCGTTGTTGACAACAGGCTTAGTGACCATAGCGCCCACATGCACCATCTGACGGAGCGACTGGTGGTCTAACACAGAGACGTAGACTTCTCACACACCACATCAAAGAGGACTGTATTATCGAGACACGTTTATCAGGAAGGATGTCTGAATGAGGGGAAGCCAACATACCACCCAAACGCACGGCTCTCTGGTGGCTCTGCAGAAAGGTTCGACTGAAGTTGGGTAAATGCAGCTCCGTTTCTAGAGAACGCCACAAAAGTTAAGCTGCAAAACAAACCACCACAACAAAACAAGTGTGCTACATATTTAGATTAGTATGTCAGTATTTCTCCTTCTTACTGCCGCGGCTCTTTAAATGTCCAGTTAACCCAAAGATAAGTAGTTTAGCATGATGTAAAGCGCGTTTTAAAGCAGAAACCAGGAACAAACAGACTAAAAGCAGGTCAACAACATCTGACCGTGCGGTGAAACAAACCTGCTTTGTCAACATTTTTCAGATTCAGATCAGACTTCGTTCCCCAGCCCGAGGCCCGGGTGGAACACGTCGGTTATGACATTTCACGCACACTCAACATTTTTCACCTCAGATACAGCTGCGCTGATGGCAGTTAAACAGTCTGGACCCATCAGTCAGGGTCTGACGGGGTGAGCTGGGACCACGGGTCCAACATCAAACAGTCCAAGGCCCGGCTCACTGATGGAAACACAGTAAGGATCAGATTCCATGTTCTGCCATGGTATTCTAGTTTACTAGCTGGGGGCGGGGTGAAGGGAGGGGGCGTGTTGGCCTGTGCGTTTCCCAGGATGTCATAAACTCAATCACAACACCCCACTGGCTGATTACACCGAACATCATGGTGTGGATGTCAACAAATCCCAGAGATTCTCCATTTACTTCATTGTTTAGATGAGGAAAAGCAGCAGGTTCCTACATGTGAGACAAACAGTCGTTCATCAAACCAGCCGCTGATTAATCTCCAGTCACTCCGTGAATTACTGCTGCTGTGGTTTTGATTAACAGCCTCATTAGCTGAAAAAAACACGCCTGGCTTCAATTACTCAACTGACAGATCTGTAAACTGAAAAAATACTCAAACAAACAGGTTAAAAAGTGAAGAGGACTTCTGCTCTTCACTTCCCGCTGCTCAAACCTTTACCGAGAAAATAATCTTTTACCCAACTGTGAAACAACCAACTGGCGAGAGAAGGTCAATCTGCAGTAACCTCTCTGCTCTAGATGTATTCATACGGTTACTGTTACGAACGCCGGGGTAAAAAGGGGTGGAGAGAAAGAGGGAAACAGATTCTCTCCATCAGAGGCAGGAAGGACAAAAACCTCCGCTCACGGTGCCAACATTCCTAGGCCCAAAGGGATTTCATAGACCAGCGGACAGCAAAGCAGGAATCACTATTAAATCCTGGTGATAGCATTTATCGCGTTGCTCCTTCCCCCGTTCAGTGCCCCATCACGCAGAAGAAGAAAAACATTTCTGGTGTCTACATGCAAAAGCAGTGACGTTCCAACGAATGGACGCGGGGGATGTGGATTAACTCCAAGCCAAAGAGGATTTTTTACCCTGATTAACAGCTGTTATCACACGTTAGCATGTTTGGTAAATTAAATTACTGCCGGTCAGAGACTTTAATGCTTAAAGGAACGAACGAGTCCAAAAGCTTAAACTTCACCTGAAAGAGAAAAAATGTAAAACGATGAGCTCAGGGGGGAAAGTCAGAAAGACCAGGATGTGTTTGGTCTGGTCAATCTGGACAAGACCACACAAACGCATCAGAGGGAAAACTGCAACAACTTCTTGATTTTTGAACTGAAACATCCAGATCGTGACTGCAGCTCTTTAAAGGGACGTTTTTCCTTTCCCATCCGAGAGAAGGGCCGCCACAGCTGAGAAGATAAGTATCCATGAAAGGAAAGGGAGAAAGAGAAATGGGAGAAAAGCAACAGAGGAAGAACAATTGATCACAGAGATGGGGGGGGTGTCCTGAGTGAAGACAGAAGAAGCCAGAGCTGAAATCTGCAGAGTAACAGGAGCAGAGACTTGAACAACCGGAGTTGGTGGGAAATCTGTAGGTGTATGAGCACTGGGCCAGAGGGAAGGAGTGGCCCTCATGAAAAGGCCCCAGGGCCCCATTGAGATCCCCCCAAGTGTGCAAAATCCCCAAGAGAACCGGTCAAGGTCACCAAAGGTCACATTCCAGAGGGGAAATCAAAAAAGCAGCAGGAGAAGAGAGCAGGGACATGAAGACGAGACGGAGCGAGCGAGCGAGCAGGAGGAATGTAGTAGACCTGACAGACGGTCCGGCTAAAGTCAGCGGACCACAGCCGAAGTTCACACCTTCCTTCTGGGTCTAGTTTCCCGAGCGCCTCCTGAGGCATGAGCGGTGCACAGGCGCGTTCTGGTGAGACCCGTCCACACTACATAACAAGGCCGACGTGAGCCCAGACCTGGACAAACTGGTAAAGCCAGTTACTGGCTGCTATGTGCCCTTTCACACCATTACCCACACACTGGGAAAGCTGGGGGGCGGGGGGGGGGGGCTTCCAACCAGTGTCACAACACAGACGTGATGCTGGTTCATCAACGTTCTGAACACTGCTGCCATGTGGGAAAGAGCAGCTCCAACCAGATGTGTTTCACTAGCAACCCACCAGTCTGACACACGAGCAGGACATGTCCCCTGTCCCCTGTCCCCTGTCCCCTGTCCTGTGGACACCCGGTCAGCACTGGGTCAGAGCGTGACACTGAAGAAACCGACCTCGGGTTTAAATCCCTGTACGCAGACTTACATCAGAGAATATGAAAACCATCTCAAACGGGGGGGGGGGGGTCACACCCTGACAGTAATTACAGCTCATAACTCTGGTGAGTGAACAAAACCTCGAGTGCTGGATCCGAGCTCTGCCTCTTCTAAGGCTCCGAATTCCTCAGGCGTGAAATCACCCCCTCCCCCCAGAAAAAACAAGGATCCTACTGTGGGATCTGACTCCGAGTCTGAGCCTCCTCCTCGGTCCCTCCACACTCTCCCAGCAGCGGACAGCCCGGTCCCAGCCCCACACTGGGTCAGCCCAGCGGGCTGCAGGTGCCCCCTCTCCCCCGGGCCCCACACTGGGTCAGCCCAGCGGGCTGCAGGTGCCCCCTCTCCCCCCGACAACACGGCACGGAGCCGTGACTTCACCGAAAGTTCAGGGCAGCAACAACTTACCGACTCCGAGCAGACGGAGGCGGATAAAACCAACACGAAGCACAGGGTCAGCATGGTGGCTCGGCTCGGATCCCTTCTCACACTGCACCGGTACCGAAGGAGGTTCGGGTGAAGCTGTTCGTCGCAAACGTCCAGAATAGTCCAACAAACGTGGCAGCTGCTCCGCGGCGGCTCTGCTCTAGAAACTGACCCACTTTACGAGACAACATTCCTATTTATACGCCCACGGCTCTCCGCCAATCAGCGGCGACTCGGTCACGTGACGCCGCGCCGTCATTTTCGGTAAACTCCGTAACCACGCCCCTTTCGGGACGTACAGGATGAGATCGACGAGTGAAAGAGACGAAGCAAAATGTTTTATAACTTTACTGTGAGGTGGTACCGAGGTGGTTTTTATTGGTGAACGTCTCCCACAGGTGTAAAATACTTTGACTAAAGGTGAGGACTTGTCCACCAGAGACCAGTGGCTACATCACGTTTAATAAGACTTAAAATAAAACTACTAACTAGAAAACAAAGCGCCATGAAACTTCCCTCAAGGGAAATATGCTCCTAGAATTCATTCTACATGAAGCGGTTTATTCTCAGCACGCGTGTGTGTGTTGCTTTACAAATAGGGGAAGTTACCCTGTGGGGGTTTTGTGCTGCTTCATGGAAAATGACAACATGTCCTGGAAGAAAAATTCCTTTCTGTTCCCTCTCTCTTTCGCTTTCTCCTGTTCCGCCTCCCTCTGAAAGTAGACGGGGTTATAACCCCTCATCTCCAGAGACAACACGTCTGTTTTCAGTTTCCTCCTCAGGTTATTTCACAGCAGGGCGTCATCTTTGTTTTTACTTTTCCTCCAGAGCCTGGATGAAATCAGCTCCAGCGTGTGTGACATCATCGAGGCTGCTGTTACCGTCCAGCTGGTAGAAGAGCTGGGTCCCCGTAGCGGGCAGACAGACCAACCGCAGGGAAACCACAATGAGGAGGCAAGATAGGAAGCAACATCCAAGAACCGTCCAAGGATAGCACAGGTCCTGAGGATGGAGAGAGGAGAGCAGAGGTGGAAGTGGTCCCAGCGTTGGTCGGAGGTCTATGAAGAGTGGCTCCAACAGATCCCAGGAAGAACATCGGGACATTTCATCCGTCCAGGGCCCTGAGTCCAAAGCAGCGCTGGAAGTGCTGGCTCTTGATGTATGTGATCATGTGATGTTTTCAGTTCACACATGATTTTAGTTTGTGCAGGTAAAAACAATGTGCTCCATGAGATACACATCTACTGCACTTTTTTCTAAACCATTAAGCAGTGGAGGATGAAGAAACACAGATAAGAACAGATTCCACACACACACACACACACACACAGATTAAAGCGGGAAACCCCAGAGACAAAGGCTCATTGTAACTGAGTCTGTTGACTGATTCTAATTTGACACCATTGTTGTGAGGACTTCTTTGGTTTCTCCTCGCTGTGTGACCTGGTCCACATTTGGGTAGGACGCAGGGTTAGTGTTGGCACGTTGACGGTTAAGGTTAGGGTGTGTGTGTGTGTGTGCAGGTGTGAACGAGCCTTTGTGTGTGTTTTACATGCTGACGTAAATGTTAATCACCAGCAGGATAAAGTGTTTGTTTCAGACACGGAGGGAAATTAAGCGAAGCTAAATATAGATCAGGTCATTTCAGAGTTGTGTCAGAAAGAGGAAGCGAACGCTGCTCGTCTGTGGACAGAAACAAATAAGGACTTTCCCCAGCATCAGTTTGTTTGCCTTTGACTTAGCAGCACAATTTTTATAGATCTATCATCTGATCTCAGAAACTCCACTAGTGAACATACTTTCTTTTTAATTTCACACTGCATCAGTCTCACCGTGACATCACAGTTTATTCTGGTTTATCCGACACGATGAGACAGAGACGAGCCCGGATCCTGTTTCTGCAAGACACGACAAGAACAACTCAGCAAAGTTCCCAGCTTAGTCCGGCGAGAAGATAAAGGCAGCACTGATGTCCAGCACCTTCACGCATAGTTTGATCTAATCGTGATAATAGATAATAATCCATTCATTCTTCCTTTTCCTTCTGTACATTCACCAAAGCAGTGAACTAGTGAAAAGCCAGAGATGGAAAACTCTTCTAATTCAGCACGAGCAGACTGAAAGCGTGTGGGTTCCTGCACTGTTCATATGACGTTAAGAAAGATGTTGAGACACACTGATGTTTAAAATAAGCGTGTTCTCAGACACAGATGGACGATGGTGGAGAGGCAGCGTGCTGAACCATGATGACTGTAGGAAGGATGAAGACGCTGCCTGGTTTCTACGCTGACGCTTTAGCTCCATCTGCTGATCACACACAGACACGGCGTGTTCACCAGCTCCTCACACAGGTTTGTACAGCAGCTCCTTCACTCAGGCCTCGTCATGAGGACGTCCTTTTAAAAACAGGCTGTTTGGATCTGAAGCTTGTAGCTTTGGGCACAGCAGGAGCAGGAGACCAGCGTTGAACCAGACCTCTGCCTGTAGATGGCGCTCTGTTATAATTCAAACTATCGCCAGTGGTTCTGAACCATCTGGATAAACGAACCAGATGTTTTACTCTTAGTAAGTCTGATCTGTGAATATATGACTCAGTTCATGGGATTAATGGGAGCATGAGGCGGCGCGTGTCTGTGAGATCTGTTGCTAATAAGACGGCCGACACTCACTGCTGGTTATGTCTTTATCTTCAACAGATCACTGGAACAATGTGAAGTGCCTTTCTGCTTTAAACGCTCCACAATCATCCCCATTCCAAAAAAAAACTAAAATCACAGGACTTAATGACTACAGACCAGTCGCCCTAACTTCTGTGGTCATTAAGTCGTTTGAAAGATTGGTGTTGGCCTATCTGAGGGACATCACAGGACCCCTGCTGGACCCCCTGCAGTTTGCTTATAAAGCAAACAGGTCTGTTGATGATGCAGTCAACGCTTTTAATACGATCATCCCAGCACTGCTTCAGACCAAATTAAACCAGCTCTCTGTTCCTAGCTCTCTCTGTCACTGGATCACCAGCTTTCTGACAGACAGGCAGCAGCTAGTGAGAATGGGAAAATTCACGTCCAACAGTCACACCACCAATACTGGAGCCCCCTCAGGGATGCGTTCTCTCCCCACTGCTCTTCTCCATCTACACCAACGACTGCACTTCCACAGACCCCACTGTCAAGCTCAAATTTGCAGATGACACTACAATCATCGGCCTCATCCAGGACGGTGACGAGTCTGCATACAGAAGGGAGGTTGAGCAGTTGGCCGTCTGGTGTAGTCACAACAAGCTGGAGCTGAACACGCTCAAAACGGTGGAGATGATCGTGGACTTCAGGAGAAACCCACCTGCACTCCCCCCACTCACCATCATGAACAGCACTGTGACAGCAGTGGAGTCATTCCGGTTCCTGGGCACAACCATCTCTCATGACCTGAAGTGGGACATTCACATTGACTCCATTGTTAAAAAGGCCCACCAGAGGTTGTGCAATATACTGTATAATACCACAGATTTTCAGATATTCACTTTTGTGTCGTGTTTTTTTTTTTTCTTGTCATTTGTTATTTGTTTTTTGTTGCGCTGGAAGCTCTGCCACCAAAACAAATTCCTTGAATGTGCAAGCGTACTTGGCAATAAAACTCCTTCTGATTCTGATTCTGATTCTGATCTTCAGCCACCAATTCATGCAAAGACACATCGAGTCATGAAGGGTTCACACCCAACAATGTCCCAAAGCAAACAGCCGGGACTCCTGTCTCATCCTGGACTTAAACCTCTCAGAGCATCAGCTCATAGACACTTTTAGAAGTTAAAGGAGACGAGGAGACTAAGAGGAGACGAGGAGACGAGGAGGAGACGAGGAGACGAGGAGGAGACGAGGAGGAGACGAGGAGACGAGGAGGAGACGAGGAGACTCAGAGGAGACTCAGAGGAGACGAGGAGACTCAGATGAGACAGGGAGACTTGAAGGAGACAGGGAGACATGGAGAAGACAAAGATACTGACTTTGAATTCATTTGCAGAAATGTCCAAATGTCTGTTTTATGACTTATTGCATGTGGATTAAAGGGCAAATCTGTCATTTAAAGGAGAGAAAACCTTGTAATGGTACAAACTGGACTCGTTAATAAATCAAATTCCAACTTTATTTGTCACATACATAGTTACAAACATCAAGCTTCTGCTTCTGACCCCTCCCTCTGGGGGGAGTGGTGGGCAGCTACAGGCCACACCAAGTGTCTTACACCTGGTGTGGGGGGATGGGCTGGATGTTGCGACCTGAACCTTGAACCTGCAACCTTCTGCATCCCAGCCTCATGCCTCAACCCACTGAGCGACCAGGCCGTAATAGTTTACTAAAGGAGGTAAATGACTGTTAATTAGCTCTTCACGTTAAACCTCTGAGGCGTCATTAACCGTCTCTGTGTAAAAACAGATGTGTCTCGACTCTCAGACCGCGAACAGGAGCATGCGTAACCAGAACAGATCCATCATCATTCAGAACCTGCTGAGTGCTGTTTGTTAAAGGTCAGAACATACAGGAGAGTGTTTAGTGGGTCGGTGCACCGTATGAAAGGCCGGCCTTCACAGCCTTTCTGTAGCAGCAGCAGCAGCAGCTGTAGCAGCTGTTGTAGCAGCAGCTGTAGCAGCAGCTTTAGTAGCAGCTGTAGCTGTAGCAGCTGTAGCTGTAGCAGCAGCTTTAGTAGCAGCTGTAGCTGTAGCAGCAGCAGCAGCAGCTGTAGTAGCAGCAGCTGTAGCAGCAGCTTTAGTAGCAGCTGTAGCAGCTGTAGCAGCTGTAGCAGCTGTAGTAGCAGCAGCTGTAGCAGCAGCTTTAGTAGCAGCTGTAGCTGTAGCAGCAGCAGCAGAGCGACGGCTGACAGGAAATAAATGTCACACTGAAATAAAAGGCAGGGAAGAGAAATGAGGGGACCAGGGGGTGAGAGACACAGAGAGAGCACAGGAAGGATGGAGGGATGGATGGAGGACTAATCATTAGTGATTGAGGAGCCCCCCCCCCCCCGTGTTTCTTTAGGAGACGCACAATCTGGTCTCTGTCTTTAACCTTAACAGTTAATACCTGTATATTTCCAGCATAATATTGTCTCTGGCAGAGATCAGCAGAAAATGTGTCCCTGTGAAAATAAACACGTAACAGGGAACACAGGAGCTATGTGGTAGGAAGGGGGAGGCGGGGGGGGGAGAGGGGAGCGGTGGGTCGGACAGGTGAGAGGTGAGCAGCAGCAGAAAGACGCGCGCTGACGGCTGCAGAGTTTAAAGACAGGACTCGGCCCGTCAGCAGTTCTGCTCCCAGAAATGTTTCCTTTAAAACCTCACTCGGTCCGACCATCAGAACCAGAACAGAACCAGAATCATGAGACACAAACAATGTCTGTGAGACTGGGAACAAGCTGGACGTGCTGCTGCCACCAAGAGCAGCAGAAGGACTGTTCATCATCATCATGTACGTATTATTCTTGATGTAAAATAATCTCTGTCTCTGCGTTAGTGATGCGTTCACTGACACCAGGTACCAGCCCGTTTCAATCCTCACACACACACCATCAACCTAAAGTCTCCTTCTGTTACCAACCTTCATCTGCTCCACCTGTTTCCACAGTGCGTCAGAGGAAGCAGCAACTACAATCATCACCATCATCATCATCATCATCCTACAAGGACGTGTTTGCCCACACAGTTTATCAGGGGCCCGGGGGGGGCGGCGGAGGGGGGCGGGGGGTAAAAATCAACATTTCCAGGGTGACGGTAAATGACGGAGCTGCGGCCGCTCAAACCACAGGCACGTTGAGCAAACAGCTGCGGCTCAGGTGGAAAAGCGGGGCCTCTGTGGTCCAAAGAAGGAGCCCCTTCTCCCCCCGCCCTCCACCCCCCCAGCAGACGACCACTTGACACTTCTGCAGCAGTAATTTCATCACCGCCTTTAATGACCAGCAAGACAGAAGCTCAACTGTGCGACGTCTGAACAGATCTCTTCATGTGATTGGCTCAAAGTTACGAGCGTGATGTTCTGAGCGAAGATTCTGGTGACCCCTGACCCGTCTCCCTCCGAAACAAGGTGGAGGTCGAAAGGTCAGACTCTCAGAACCGCGTGTGAAGGTAACACGTGTTGGAAACGGCAACGTGTGATTTATCAGTCTCACACGAGTAAAGTTTCCAACTGTGGCATCGGGAAACTGCTGGTTTTAGCCCGCTCCACCTGATGCACCACCTTCCTGCTCCGCGTGGATCCGTTCATGCCACCACACGTGTCAGAGGAAACACAACGCAGTGGCGTGGTCCAGTGATTGTACGTTTCCACGTCACAGCCACAGACCTGCTCTCCATCTGTGTCAGAGCAGCTGCTCCCTCACCACCACCCGCGCCTCCATCCACCCGACCAAGAAGCTAAGAAACAGACTGTTTGGCTCCACCTGCAGCCTGAAGGGGGCGCTGGAGGAGCATCTGCACACATGAAGGTGCTTTATGTAAGACCTCTGGAATGAATGTGTGGTTTTATTATTTATTATCCTGCACGTTACAAACATGAGCCGAGACGTTTCTGATCGTCTGCTGCAGCGAAGCACAAAGAGAAGAATGAGTTCATGTCAAACACGGAGACAGCTACAGAAACAAACATGTCAGGTGGACATCACGCTGCCTGTGTGTGGGGGACGTTTAATGTGAACCAGGGTTTGTTCCCAGCGCGCCATGATTTATTTATTTATGAGACGAGCGTCTGATCTTTAAAGACTCTTTTTTCTTCTCCTCCGTGTTAGAGGAGGTTTCCCGTGTCTGCGTCTCCAGGTGTTCTGGTGTCCTCCCACGTTTGTCTGTGATAGACTGGTAACCAGCTCCACCTCCTGGTTGTGTCTCTCCGTCCCTGATTAACATGACGTGAACTCCTGCAGCAGACATGTCCTTCTTGGTGTCCTGCTGCTATCACGGATAATAATCGTCCTTGTGTCTTCCTGGTGGACACTCCGGTTTCCGGGGCTGTGAATCTGAGTGTTTGTGTCCAGAGGTTGAGACGATTAAGGAAGCTGACATGCAGGATGGATCGTTTGTCCCGTGCCTGTCGTAGGCGGAGGACACCTCTCTGTCCACGCAGTGATTCTAACCACTCTGGACGTGTCGGTTCGTCCTCTCTCCTGCTCCGTCACCTGAATCTGCTCTGTTCCCGCTGTGACTTCCGTCTTCCTGCCTGCTCCTCCTGCGAGTCTTTTTACTCGTTAGCCTGAAAGTCTTCAGTCCATCCGTCCCGCGTGGAGCGACGGCTGTGACACTGACCTTTACGCACAAACAGGAAATGTCTCTGAACTTCTGCCTGTTCTGAAGCCGTGGAGACATCTACACATGTCCTCTACTACTAAGTAGTATTTGGAAACAGTTACGGACAGTGGCTTTAAAAATAAATCTTGTCTTTCTCTGTTGTCCACCTACGGGCTTCACCAGGCAGCGACAGGAATAGTTCCGTGATGGAGACGTGCGCCCTGCTGCTGTTTAGAGAGACAGGGATCAGTGACAGACGGAGACGGTGTCTGCTGTGAGGTTAGACCAAAGAAACATCAACAGCCGCTCTGCCTGGAGCCACGTCTGTTGTCCCCCCACACCATGCAGGTGAAGGGTGATGGTGGTGTCTCCAGCTTCCTGGAGGTTTTAACAGGCAGTTATTTAGTTCATCTCTTTCTTCATTAACGTATTTACATACTGAAGTGTGCTGACAGAGGGTCACGTGCCGTTAGAGGCTTTGGCCACGCGGTGGCAGCAGTGAGTGAGCGGCGGTTATTCCGCCTAGACTCTAGTGATGGTCCACCGTGGAAATAACCCGTAAGCAGGACACGTATCATGAGTTATAATATAGAAACTACTTTGGGAATAGATGGAAACTTTGGTCACATGACGCTGATGTCGTTCATGTGCAAAGAACTGTAACCATGCTGCTGGTGCTCCGCCTGCAGCTGATGGAGCTGGAGCAACACGTGCACATCAGTCACTCAGCTGTTTGGTGGAGTTGATCCTCCACCGCCTTGTATTATCCAATCACTTCCATCCATCATGTCCTCGTGCTGAGCTGCACGCTGACAGACGGGTGGAGAGAAAGGTTCTGCACCACCAGCTCCCGTTACAAACCACCAGAGACTCGCCCGCTGCCAAAACCCTCCAGATCTGAACCCAGCCCATAATTATTCCATGACACTGGTCTAAACTACATTCATGGCACCAGGCTGGTTCAGGATCTTCCTCCTCATCATCATCATCTTCCTCCACCTCCCTCTGTCCCTACGTCCTGCTCCTTCCCTACATCCATGAACCTCCTCTGAGCTCCTCCTCTTCTCCTCCTGCCTGCAGCTCCACACTCAGCATCCTTTGTCCAACATATTCACTGTCTCTCCTCTGTCCACGTCCAAACCGTCTCACCCTCGTCTCACCCTCGTCTCACCCTCGTCTCTCTGACTTTGTCTCTGACGTTTTTTCTCTTTTAAACCTCTTTTTTTCTCCATCTCTGATATTATCTGAGAGTCAAACTCTTTGTTTAGACAAAGTAGAGAAACTCAGCTGATTTCACGCAAAGCTTTTCTCTACTTTCTCCTTGGGGGGGTGGGGGGGGTGCCATTTAGGGTCACAGCTCGAGTGAGTCATTGGTGGAAAGAGGGGAGAAGGAGTGGAGGAGAAATGCTGCTGGTAAATGAGTCTGCACAGCATGACATCACGGGGTAATTAAAACTCTGGAATTCCGTTTCCAATTCCCGCGCTCAGGTTTGCTGGAGGATCTGTTCGAGCACCTGCAGGCTGGTGTGTGAGGGAAATATTTTCACTGGACCGGGTTCAAACTTTGAAGGGAAGAGAAAAAAACGGAGGCAGCGGCATTACGCCATTCTCCCTCTCCTGGAAAAAGTGGGATTTAAAGAGGTTTCTTCCAGAAATGCAGCAGAACGGAGCCGCGCGGGGTTTAAAGCAGGTCCACTACCTCTGAGCCGGATTCCTGCTGCTCTGTCTCAGACAGGACCTCTGCTGCACCATGGTTCCGACACATGGCGGATGGGACATTAAGAGTTTGCGGGATGTGTGTCTTCAGCTTCTAAAACTCGCTGATGTCTGCAGCCCGTTCCGCGCGGGAACAGCACTTTTCCTCCTCTCCACCTCTGGCCCAGAGCACAGAAACCTCAGAGGATGAAAGACTTGGACCGAACAGGACCGTTCTCTCCTCTCTCTTCAGCCCATCAGCTCCAGTAATTCTGAACAGGCTGCGGTTTATTACCATGACCGCCTGGCAAAAGGCACAAGGGCTTTAGGATGACATTTGTGACGCGTCTTCTTCTTCTGCTGAGCTGCTGGACTCTCATTTGCCCAGTCCTCGGTTCGGTCAGCCGGACCAGACCGACCCAGTACCACCGCCGGCTCGGAGAAGTGGCGGGAGAACAAGTCCACCGAAGAACCGGCGGAGGAACCGGCGAATCCACACTCGCAGCAGGAAAACAGGCGGCGCCCGGTACCGGGCTGTGGAACCCGTCACTGGTGAGTCCGGCGAGGATCACGCGCATCCGCGCAGGTCCGCCGCTCATCACGGGCGAGCCGACTGACCTCAAGAGCAAAGTCTCTGCGCCGCAACCCAGCGGGGCTGCGTCGGTGCACCGGGCGCAGCCGCAGCGGGACCGAGCGGGCAGCCTGGGGCGCAGAGAGGCAGCGCGCTCCTGGGTCCCCGGCGGGGATGCTCACCCGCACCCCGCCGCTCTCAGCGCGCACGGAGACGGCAAAGGAGTCAGGGAGGGAGGCGGGGGTTCCCCGGGAAGAAATTATGGAAAAGCAGCTTCCAGTGCAGCCGCCTCAGTGCGCACTGGACCTCCCCCCAGAACCTCCGGCGCGCAGCAGAGCGCGGCTCCGGCGGCGCAGAGAGCAGCCGGTTACAGGAACCTGAAGCCGAGCGACAAGCAGCCGCTGGTGATTCCTCACGACTACATGCTGTCGCTGTACTGGTCTCTCTCCAGCGGGGACCTGAACAGCAGCGCCCTGCACGAGGCGGGTCTGGCCAACACCATCACCAGCTTCGTGGATCAAGGACAAGGTGAGCGCACAGGTTCCTGTCTTCTGCTCTTCTTCATCCTTTTACTCTTTACTCTCACTTCAATGTGCTGATACTATGAACCAGAACCTGTCTGGCGCAGCTGGAACTGTACAGGTGTTACAGGGGCTTATGTGAAGAGAGACTCCTCTAAACCTCATCTTCATCTCAGAACCATCCATCTGGCACCAAGAGTCAGTCACTGGACTGGGTCACAGTCCAAAATGAAATGTTGGCTTCTGTGTCAGCAGCTTCCAGCATCCTGTCCATCAAAGTTCTTAACATCTGAACCGAGTTTCTTCACAGCCCGCTGTTCCAGAACAAATCTTCAGCGAGTCTTTGGTGACTCATAAATAAATGAGATGTACGAGGAGCTGGAGCTGCTGCCACATGGGTTCTGTTACCTATGAGCCAGGGTGGTTCTGTTTGCTGCACTTTGGACATAAACACGAACCCTGGTCCTCACCGTCCTGCCTGATCTCTCTGTGCAGCTTCTGATTGGCTGAACACACCTGATCCCGGTGAGCGAGGACCAGGATCAGCCGCTCCAGCCTCCACGTTTGACTCAGTGATGTGTATCAGAGAGAAACCGCAGTGTGTGTGTGTTTCCAGCCATCTGGTCAGCGGTTTATACCCTCCCTCAGGAGGGCAAATAAACAGTGCTCACAGCCACATGCAGGGTGCCCCCCCACCCCCACCCCGCGTAATGTTATCTTTACGGTGTAAAACTGTTTAAACCAACATTTAAATTAGAGCGTTTAATATTTCTGGGCCCGCTAAAGGTTCACATTTCAGGCACTTAATGTACTTTTAATTTGGCCTTTGTTTGTGTATAGTGTCCGTGACCTCCTCCACATGCCGAGAGGAGGAGGTGCAGACGATGGCGCAACACCTACGGCAGAGTGATTTGCTTCGTTCTCTGACTGATGGTGTTTTTTTGGGTTGCACCTGTACTTCTGTGTGTCTCAGTGTTCACTCTGTGTCTCTGCAGATGAGCGCGGGCCCCAGCTGAGGCGGCAGAGGTATCTCTTCAACATCAGCTCCCTGGAGCGAGACGGGCTCCTGGGCGCTGAGTTACGCGTCCTGAGGAAGCGCCTGTCCGACCCCCGCAAAGCCTCACTGGGATCCACAGCAGCTGACGGAGGAGGAGGGTCGACCCCGTGCCTGAAGCTGTACACCTGTGGTTCAGGTAAACAGAAGGCGGCTCTGCTCCAGACGAAGACCACGGAGGATCTGGTCAGTGGATTCAGCAGCAAGTGGGAGGTTTTCGATGTTTGGAAAGTCTTCAGGGGTTTTAAAAACCAGCAGCAGCAACTGTGCTTTGAGCTGGAGGCCCTGGAGCACAGAGGCGGTCGGCCCGTGGATCTGCGAACTCTGGGATTCGCCCGACCCGGCAGGACCAACAAGGAAAAGGCTTTCTTCTTGGCGTTTGGCAGAAGTAAGAAGCGCGACCTCTTTTACAACGAGATCAAGGCGCGATCAGGCCATGACAACAAAACCGTCTATGAATATCTGTTCACCCAGCGACGAATGCGGCGAGCTCCTGCCGCGAGGCCGGCTAAGAAACTCCCGCCGCCCAACGCCCCCCCCCTGCACCAGGTGGTGAAGGCGAAGGCGCGCTGCAACCGGAAGCACCTCCACGTGAACTTCAAAGAGATGGGCTGGGACGACTGGATCATTGCGCCACTGGAGTACGACGCATTCCACTGTGACGGCGTCTGCGACTTCCCCATCCGCGCGCACCTCGAACCAACCAACCACGCCATCATACAGACCCTGATCAACTCCATGGACCCGGGGTCGACGCCGCCCACCTGCTGCGTCCCCACCAAACTCACCCCCATCAGCATCCTCTACATAGACTCGTCCAACAACGTGGTCTACAAGCAGTATGAGGACATGGTGGTGGAGGCGTGTGGCTGCAGGTAGCAACCGAAGCCGGTGCCGCGTCGCTTCTGATCGAACCTGAAACCGTAAGGGTGGTTGTTTCAGCTGACTGTGACCGAACGCACCGCTGTGCAACAGACATTACTCTTCACGCTGAAGGGGACGATCACTGCATAGCAGAGACCGTCAGAGACTAAACAGAGAAACACCCACTCATCGTGTTGACGGAGGTGCTGGTGTTAGAGACCTGATGGAAAACGCTCTTATTCAAACAGACTTTACTTCCAACTGTATCTTTGTCCTGATTGGTGTTTGAAGCGCTATTAGAACGTTAGTGAATTATACTCATGAATGCTCTCACTTATCTGCCCCTGTGCCTTTGCCCTGCTCACATGTAATGAGGAGTCATTTGTTTGTCTTATCGGAAGCATGTGAAGAATGTCTCATGTGTAAATATCAGCCAGTGATGAAGTGCGAATCTGACCTGTTCCATGTGGGAAAACTGCATAAACTGCTCCTCAATAAAAAAATGTCTAATTGACAGAGCTCCAAGCTGCTATCAGTCTGACCCCCCGCCCCCCGCCCTCCAGGCTCAGTAGACTAAACTACCAAAGGAATTTGTTGGATTTTGAGATGAACAGACCTTAGTTTGCTTAATGAAACAGTTCTCTACTGATTAAACGTCTGGACATTTGATCCTAATCCAGTTTTCTACGAGTAGAGAGATTAAGCTAAAACCTGCAGATGTTATTCCAATGTGAACTAACGACACCTTTTACTGCTGTGTTACACACAGACAGTTAAGAGTTACTACTCGGTAGAACGCACCACGTCCTGCAGCAGGAACAGTTCAAATGGATTCTATGTAGATATTACTCTCAGCGT
Source organism: Microctenopoma steveboyesi (assembly GCA_032359275.1). Lineage (NCBI taxonomy): Eukaryota > Metazoa > Chordata > Actinopteri > Anabantiformes > Anabantidae > Microctenopoma > Microctenopoma steveboyesi. Next base: position 21,550,759 of record JAUMHF010000021.1, on the reverse strand, counting down.
GGGAACAGTAACTGCTCCAGAGTAGGTGGAGGTAACTGGTGGAGGATGGAAACGGACTCCTTATGGTTCAGATTAGAGTAATGTAGCGTCAAATTAAAACTAAATTGTCTCTTTACATTAAGTTCAAACCCATATTGTCACACAGAGCCGCACAGTGGACCTCCAGCAGAACCAGGCCCCGGATGGGCGGCCGTCTGCCTCGACCGGTAAGAGAGAGGAGGCCAGCAGACCAGACTACATACGTTAACATGCTTCATTCAATGGATGGCGCTCTGAAGCATGATAACTTTACAGTGGTGGTTGTCCAGGATGGGTCTTAGATGATAAACCAAACAGCTGTTTGACTCAGTAGATGTTTCTATAATCAGTGATGTAACGTCCAGCACAGCATCCGGGTCTTTGCTACTCAAATTAAAAGTTTCCAATTTCACGAAATAAAACCTGGAGGAAGGAACGTTATTACTGCAGTAAACTGTTCTTATCATGCTCATAGATTGTTGTGACATAAACCAGGAGTGAGTCAGGATTTTATCGTTCATTCAATGAAATCACGACCTGTGTCACTAAGTTTTACTGTTAGAAAAGCTACGGCAGCACTTCCTGGTCATGATCCAACCTTCACCACGGCGCTGCTCTCCTGACGTTCTCCTGATGTTCTCCTTACGTTCTCTGCCCTCTCACTCTGTGGGAAAAACAAGTTCAAGTAAAGCCCAAGAGAAATGAACTGCTCCCACCAGACAGCCTGAGAACATGTCTGAGCTGGAGCTGAAGATGAAGATGGAGGTGAAGATGAAGATGGAGCTGAAGAAGATGAGCTTCTTGGACGTTGTGCAGGTAAATGGTAAATGTTCTGCACTTATAAAGCGCTTTAGACTGCTTCTCATTCACACACACACACACACACACACACACACCGATGCGGACCTGACACAGACCTGACACACCGGGGCAACTTGGGCTTCAGCGTCTTGCCCAAGGACACTTCGACATATGACTGAAGGAGGCGGGGAATCGAACCACCGATCTTCCGACTGGCAGGCGACTGCTCCACCTCCTGACCCACAGCTACAGAAAGCGCTTGCTTGAGGTTGTTGAAGTTATGAAACCACTGTTTTACTTATTAGTGGGGGAGCATGCAATGCCGTGAGACGTGGGCTATTACTTTTCAGCTTCTCAACTTTTATACTTTTCAACTGCAACGTTTTTTAAATTGTCGTCTATGGGAATCATCTTTCAACTTTTCATCAACTTTCCTCTTTTCATCGTCTTCTTGTTTCGTCATCGTTTGTCGTAGAAACTTCATTTCAACTTTAAACGAATCTATCATCTTTCATCTTTCTTACTTTAAATCAGCTTCTTCGTA
>JAUMHF010000021.1:21535530-21547158 GCA_032359275.1 Microctenopoma steveboyesi | reverse complement strand
CAACTTAGATTTTTTTGACTTTGTCAATTTTGTTGAACTTTTTATCTTTTTTAACTTTTTTCACCTTTGCCAACTTTGTGTCAACTTCTTTGACTTTTTATCTTTGTCAACTTTGTGTCTTTGTCAACTTTTTGTCGGTGTCAACTTTTTGTCGTTGCTCCCCCACGCGATTTCTTCTGAGATTGTTAAGTCTAGTTTTGTCCATAAAGACGTGAGACATCAGGACTGTTTGTGACCTATCGTCTGTGTTTGTTGACACGTGCTTCACCTTTCTAACTATGCGTGAACTCTGTCTCACACAGGTGGGTCTTAATGTGTCTTCAGGCTAATATGGAACACAACCAACCAATAACCGTGTTTAAACACACACAGAAGGCAGCGAGTGCTTCCTCGGATTTTCTTCCCAGGCTCAGTGACTTTTTAAAGAAGGTCTCCGGCTGGGAACAAACTCTGAATTCCTCTTATCTCTAACTGGCTAAATTTAGGTTTGTCAAGTTTGAGTGAATGGTTCATTCCTTCATCTGGAGAATGAGCTGATTGTTCGCCAGCACACAGGTCGCCTCAGCTTATTTCCATTAAATGTTCCTGGAATGACTGATCCTAAACCTGCTGCTCCGTTCCGTCCGAACCGAACACGTGCAGCGACCAGGTGGTAATTATTATTATTGTTTTTCCCGCCTTCGCCCTGTCAGCTCAGGTTTGAAACAGGGTGGAGGAGGAGGAGCTTGAGGAGAGGCGGGCCGACAGGTGCGCCCGCTGCTGAGCGTGTGATGAAATGTTTAGTGTCTGGACTTTAAAATGATCAGTCTGATGCAGGAAATGGACCCAAACACACGAGAGAGGGTTCGTCAACAGAGAGGGTGAAACACTGAAAGACCCAGAGAACCGAAACCAACACACCGAACCGACCAGGTTCACAACAGGTGTCCAAGGTGAGGGAGGAACAGGAAGACAAACCTAATTAATCCCAGAAGTGATCCACCAAGTCACAGCATCTCTCAGTCCCAGGAACCAGAACCACCACCAGAACCACAGTGAAGTAAAAGCAAATCACAGAAAAATGATAATTTAAAAGTCTGATAAACACAAATGGTGATGAGTCACCAGCACACAGCAGCCAATCACCAGAGGTTTTACTGAGACAAACTCCCGTCTCTGCAGCTACGTCAGCAGAGCTGCCAGAGTCTGATGGAGGCATCGGGTGGAGTGCTGTTAACAGGACGTTGGGAAATAGTTTTCCCTCCAGAGAGCGCGCCTGGCTTTAATTATCACACGTTTCCACACTTCATCCCATCCGAGAGACAAACAGCTGATTTAAATCTTCACGTATGATTTATGGTGACGGATGCCTCCTATGATTTATGATGGTGTAAATGTGCGCTGGCTCCACAGGAAATGAAGCATAATTGGTATGTGTTGTTCCTGCTTCCATGGAATGGGATTGTTTAGGGGGAAACACAGCGGCCTGGAAGCTCGGCTGTTGTTGGGAATAATCTCTCTGTTCTCGGAGGAAACATTTTACACTTTGAGCATTTTAGTAGTTTCACAGTGTTTTCAGCTCTGAATGTATCTTAAGATCAGGACGGAGACGTGTCCGCTGGTCGCTTGTCTCCTTACAGTCGCAGCCTCATTTCTGTTTTCCCTCTTTTCTCGTTGACAGATATTTCATAAGATCTTTAGAATCTGTAATCTGATCTAATAAAACGAGTAAACTGGTTTCCTCGGAGTGAACGTGCATTAGATCCAGTTTATCTTTCAGGAACAAGAGAACCGTACGAGTCACTGGGAAGAAGCAGTGAAAGTGACTCTCCATGTTACTGCTGTTCTACACACACACCCGCCCCCCCCCCCCCCCCCCCCCCCCCTGGGCCTCAGAGCCTATAATCAGATTACATCGCAGTCAATTTCTCCGGCTTGAGAGATCTGTCGTAAAGCAGAAACACGGATTGTTTACGGGTTTCAGGTTTCCTCGTTGCTGTTTGTGGCCAGGAACTGTGGCAAAGTGTCAACCTGGATCCGAGTGAACAGGATCAAGAACCGAGTTGAAGAGGGCTATTGTGTTTCCGCGCTGTAGCGTAATCAGAAACACATGCTCTCCATCATCGGCGCTGAAAAGGGAGGCTTGTTTAACAGGCTTCGACTACAGTGAACACAACTTTAATGGTCGCCACTATTACACGATTTAACAATGATGTGTGTTTGTGTGCGTCCCCGGAGACGAGCGCACACACCTGGAAGGCTGTGTTAGTGTTGCACAGCTCCGTCACACACACACACACTCACAATTTGATGAGCAGATACTGTCGCTGTGATCAGATCCATGTCTCGTTTTCCTCAGTAGCTACGACCTGAATAAAATTGTCTGGATAAATTCCAGATGACATTTTGTTCACTCAGCTTATGTGTCTGTTGGAGTCGTGGAAAGATTATGAGAAAAAGTCCCCCTGGGCACAGACGGGGGACGTTTCTGTTTGTGGTCATTTTCATTTGGTTTTGGACGTTCGTGTCTGTTTTTGGTCACTTGACGTCTGTTTTTATCGTACTCTGATACTTTGTGCCTCTTCTGCCTACTTTTAGGGTCAATCTTGGGTCGTGTTTTATGTGCTTTAAACTATAGAGCCCCGACCAGTTCTTGTAGACCTGTTCAGTCAGCCTGTCTGACTTGTCATCATCCCCTTTTTAAATGAAAATGATGATCAAACATGTTGCAGTTTGAGATGAACATGATTCCTGAGGAGTCATGTTGGGGTTGGGTGTTGGGTGTAGGGTTGGTGTTGGGTGTAGGGTTGGGTGTGGGGTAGGGGTAGGGTTGGGTGTAGGGGTAGGGTTGGTGTTGGTTTTAGGGGTAAATGGTAAATGGCCTGCACTTATATAGCGCTTTTCTACCTAATCTGGTACTCAAAGCGCTTTACACTGCTTCTCATTCACCCATTCACACACACTCATACACCGATGACACTGTGGTTCTGGTGGTGGTTATGGGGCAACTTGGGGTTCAGTATCTTGCCCAAGGAAAGTTCGACATATGACTGAAGGAGGCAGGAAGTGAACCACCAATCTTCCAATTGGCAGGCGACTGCTCTACCTCCCGAGCCACAGCCGCCCCGGTAGGGTTGGGTGTTGGGTGTAGGGGTAGGGTTGGAGTTGGGTGTAGGGGTAGGGTTGGGGTTGGGTGTAGAGGTAGGGTTGGGTGTAGGGGTAGCTCTGTACCAGTGCTGTCTGTATTGTAGCTCTGTTTTTGGTCTCAACCAACTATAAAACATGTGCTGCTAAACGCCGCGGCGTGTTCACTTCCTCTGCTGAGCAGACAGTGACAGTAGTGATTTCTTAGAGACTTTTCTCTGCAGCCGCCTTCTTCCTGCTGTGGCTAGGAACGGCCCTACGAGATGAGTGATGACCGTAAAGCTGCGGTCCAGCCTGTAGGTCCCAAACTGATGCTTCATAAAATTGAACCCAACATCTAGTCTCGTCCAAAAGGCAGACATCTGATTTAATGAGACACAATCCAAGGTGAGAGAAGCAGGAGTCGTTACCTAGCAGCTGAAAGTGAAGTAACCGAAATGAAACCTTCATGAACATCAGGACTCGTCTGGCTGTGTATGATCAGGTGTTATCAGTGAGAAAGGACATTCACCTGCTTCTTTACCAGGCTCTCAGCACTTTTCTAATCCAGAACAGCACTAATCCCATTAAACCTGTGGGTCTACCCCGGCACTTCTGGACCCGTCTCTCTGCCCCGCTGCGTTCTTCACCACTTCTCCTTCCAGAGTTCTTTCGCTGGGTTTTTATTTTGCTATCAGATCTGGCCTGGCTGAGCTGACCGGTGTTTCACTTTTTAGTAAACGCGGTTGTGTTTTTTTTTCTTTGACAGATGTTAGGGAGGAATTTTATCATGTGGCTGCGCCAATAGCTGCTCAAAGAAAAACAGAGCTGTTTTATCTGGCACGGTCTGTGTGACACATACATTCACAGCTGTGCGTGTGTAGTATTTGCATATTATCTGTGAACTCATACAGACATTCTCCTTTAATAAAAATGTGATTCTAGTTAATGTTTGTTTGTGTGTTAGATGTGTGTGTGCGGCTTTTAAAGCACACAGACCAGGTTACAGTATAAATGTGCAGCCCAGAAGGAGGTATTTTTTTACTAAGTTCAACATCTCCGAGCCTTGGCAGACGAGCAGCTGAGTACAATTTCAGTCCAGTTTAACCTCCAACTTTTCATCATGAGTTAGTGCTGCAGCGCCGCTTCGCTCTCCTCCTGCACGAATCACTCAGAAAAAGCCACAACTTCTGTTCCGCTGTGAAAACATAGCTGTGTTTTCAGCGCGCGGCCCGGCCTGGAAAGCATTTGAACGAGGCGCACTGTACCCGTCTCGTGTTCAGATACAGTAGGTCCATTCATTTCTGTTCACATGCTGAGTGTAAGAGCAGAAGCAGCGTGCATTGTTATCTTTGAGGAAGAAGCGTGTTTTACTGCACCGTGATTCTTCTTTCCTCCTGTTTCACCTCCTGCGTTGCTCCTCCAGCTGAACCGAGCCCTGTAGGTGAAGTCCGTTTGACACTCACCAGCCTGCTGCACCAGTTTGGCCTCGTTTGCCTTTTCATTTCATGTGTTTCATGCCCAGATAATATCCAGACAAGATTTAAAACACGTTAATGCACACTCAGTCACATGTGTGCGTCTCTTTTGGCCGGACTCGGAAAACCAAGATGAGCTGGAGACACTTGAAACGACAAGCGTAAATGGGGCCTTTGTTCATTGTCACAGAGAGTAATGTTTTTTCTGACACAGCGCAGGAAATTTGTTGGGACAGAAAAAAGAATTTATGAAAGCAACAGTAGACATTTCTATATGTGCTATTATCCCTGTGAGGTTCTGTGAGCTCTGCGGTGCTTTGAGCTGAATCCTCACATGCTCATAATCACTATTAGGATCCACCAATCTCTGAGTCTTCATAAAGCCCTAAATAACTGCACATGTCAGCTGTGACACGAACAGGATCAACCCCAGAGGCAGCAGAGCCCTCGTCTCTGAGTGTGATGTCAGGTCCTCCCTGCAGCTGGCATGGACGGATTCCATCCCTGATAGGCTGCTGGATGCTTCACCTTTGATCAGCACATATGCATTTGCACACGTGCCACATGCAAATAAATGTGTCTTTACTAACACGCGACGCACCACAAACGCTTAAGGCATCGCTGTGGCAAAGCCTCCACTCCTCCTGGGGTTTGACCAGACTATGTATGGGAACAGCAGTTTGTTCGTGGTAATGATGCAAAAGTTAATTATGGAGTCCCACAGGGTTCTGTGCGTGGACCCATTCTTTTTATTCATGTCTCAGAAACATTATAAAAACAGTGTCCGCACTAAAGCAGCATTCATCGCTTCGTTCTTCTTTTTTCAGTCTGTGCCTCCTTTTCCTTTCTGTTCTCATTATTTCTCTACTTTTATTTCTTCATAGTTGTAGTTTCTACTTCTCTTTCTTTCTTCTTTATCTTTCCTTCCCGTAACATCCCTCTTTGTACATTCTTAAACCGACATGATAAGATAATACGACCAAACTGTGTTTTGCTTTAGATGTACTTCATCTCTTCACGACCACACACAGCTCCACAGACAATCAGACACGTATCCTCACACTGACTGCCCATGTGCTTAAGATGAACCAAACTCCTTTTTCACTTTCCCACAAATGCCAGAGACGGAGATGAGTATTAGGAAACTGCAGCAAGTCACAGCTCGGGACAGAAAAGTGGAGAGATTTGCACTGACATGTATTTGTGAAAGCGATTCTTTGTTTATCTCATTTCCAGTTTCGAGCTCTGAAGGTCACATCTCTTGTCCCTGGGCTCCTGCGTTTCTTCAGACCTCCCCCGTCCCAGACGGAGATCCTGGAAGTGAAGGTTTGAGCTGCATCAGTGTGATCAGTCCATGTAACTGAGTCGCTCCCGCAGTCAGAAACCGCGACCGTGTCCATGTACAATATGCTTCATGCTTCCCAGACTGCCCCCCCGACCTTCCCCCACCATCCTCACACCCGTGCTATTGTGACATTTGGACAAAACATCAGTTTTTCCAGACTTGGAAGCAAAATGCACTTTCAACATGTGACCTTTGACCTGCTGTACTTTTGGGGGCGGTGGGCTGTGCAGAGTCAGACTTCTGTGAACACTCTTCTAGGTTTGATGCCAAGATGAGAGTAGGAACGATGATGAATGGGACATTTCCCCCAGTTCACCCGAAGCTCGGATTCTAACACACGTACATCATGTTTGTTTATTCTGCACAAGAGAAGAGTTCAAGCGACACATTTAGGAGATAATGTGCAGAACTCTGTCCTGGCTCCTGGGCGTTTGGAAGCAGGATCTGCTCCTGGAAGTGTTGCGAGTGTGTACGCTTTTCAGCAGCAGCAGTATTTTGCAGTCTCACGTGAGGCGGACCGAGCGCAGAGAAAACAACCAGCTGTTCCGTGCACAGTATTTTCTGGTGACAGTTTTAGGGCCACACTCTTCCTGCTGCGCTGTTCCTGTGCTGTAAATCACTTTCGGAAACACAGAGCAGTGAAGCGGACATTTATTTATTCATGAAAATGTTACAGATAATTAGTTGTGCTACTTCACCTCCGCGTCTGTCTGCTGCACGGAGCTCTGCTACGCTCGGCTGCTCTATTTATCATAGTCAGCATGCAGAGAAGAAGGAGCGCGCCCCCGTGTCTCAGGCTGCTTAGCAGACACACACACACAAGCTGTGTTCATTCAGAAAGTTAGCATGTCGAGCCCCCCTCCGCCGAGTGTGAAGGCAGGGAGAGAACACGGGTGGTGTGAATTCTGGAGCGGTCTCCAGTCGCAGCGTTTGGCCGACGCTCGTCTCCATCAAGGCATTCCAGGAGAGACAGATAATTTGTCTGTTTCCTCCTATTTGCATTCTGAACCACAGCCCGTTGCCCCGTGTGTGAAAGCCAGACAAAGAGTGTGTAACACGGCTGTGTGTGTGTGTGCGTGTGTGTGTGTGCGTGTGTGTGTGTGTGTGTGTGTGTGTGTGTGTGTCGGTGCACAGGCCAAACACTCAGGAAGTCTGGTTTCTCTGGAGCAGGAGTAGAAGCACAGTGTCGCTGTGTGTGGACAGAACAATCATCTTGGGATGTTTTGTCCCGTATCACACTCAGACTGATGAGTGTGTGTGTGTGCGTGTGTGTGTGTGTGGGAGAGAGAGGCTTATTTAAGCATCATTACTCAGCTCGTGAGCTGCCAAGTACCTGTCGCCCCGACTTTGGCTTTGCTTTGTCTTCTCTTTCTCAGTGTGGCCAGCACCTGCAGAAACACTGCACACACACACACACACACACACACACACACACTAAAGTCTCGTCTACACCGGATACGATGCGCCCACGTTTTGACGTCGTCCGGGACAGACGCGGTGAGTCCAGGGTGTCTTTTTACACTTAACATGCTGCTTTGTCTTTACTTATTAGTTTACTCACAGACGCGTTCGTTCTCGCAGCGGAAGAACAACTCTTTTCCACGTTCGTGTGCGGCGTTGAGCCTTTGGAAACATTCACATCTGTCAGCTCAGGATGCTGGTGTTATTCAAATATCCTGTGAATGCTGCGGTGTCCAGCAGCAAACCTGGACTCCCTCAGTGTTGGACCGTCTTCCCAGCACAACGCACAATTACATACACAAACACAGACGCACACGCCCACACGGAGTCCGTTTTGGACATGACTGAAGACCTTTTCTCCCACTCTTAGCCTCTTCATAAACACTGTTACTCCAACGTGAAACCACGTGGAGCTGGCACGCCGCTGTAAACGCAATAAAACCAGGCAAACGAAATAAATAACGCCACATGGTGGCCTGCGATATGTTCAGGAACCCGGTTCTGCCTGACAATGGAACGAGCAGGAGGGTGTGTGATGGGTTACTGCAAACTGTACATCAGGCAGGTTTCTAAGTGAGAGGTTTCCTCAGTGATGGCGGTTTATGCTCTCAGCTAAATGATCGATACAGGACGCTTTGCTTGATCCTCCCAGCAGGTCTGACAGCTGTGTGTCACCCCCGGATCGCTCTTTAACACATCTAACACGGAGACACTGAGTCAAGGTCAGGAGCTGGTCCACTCATGTCCTGCAGATGTGTTGGAGTACGAGTCCCAAGGGTTGGTGGACGGTATTATCCGGGGTCCGTGCGTCAGTCTGCGAGACTCAGCGTCGTCCAGCCGGACACTGTGCTGTGCTCATCGGACACCTGGTGCTGGATTCACTGTGTTTTACTTTACCAGTGTTAAAATAACATTTCTAAGAGCGTTTAAAGGCGTTTAAAGTTTAATGTTTCTTGATTTAGGTGCAAGTGTTGACAGACAACGGTGTCGCGCAGCGAGCAGACGAGTGACGCGCGCGACATGCTCCATAACCTGCTGAGTCACAGGGACACTCCTAATCATGGTCTTTTTTTAATCACACCTATAATTTTCACGTCTATATTCAGGCCCCTGCAGACATCTGGAGTGTGGGCCGCGGTGTTACGGTCCCGCGCGGTTTGTTTCAGACTTTTTCCTTCTTTGCTGCCCAGGATTAGACTGGTCCCCTGAGAGCACACGTTTATGTAAAAAAACACAGCCGCCAGTGACAGGAGGGCACGAGAATATCCAACAGCATGTGACACACGCACACCGACATTGTCATCATCAGCTGGAGGACATGAGTGTTAGCACGTGACTCGACTTGACTCTACGCGGCTCGACTGTACGTGACTCGACTTCAGGAGCCAACGACGTACCGCTCTGTTCGGTGCTAGCACCGGAGCGCCAGGAAGGAGGCGGAGGGCTAAAGTTCAGCGCGCTGCAGAGGAAACAAGGGAGAGTGTGAGTGTTGGTAACCCACAGAACTTCATCTGGTCCAGTTCATATGATGCAGCTTCAAACACAGAATCTGTGACAAGACTGAATGATTAGAGGTTTATATTCAGATCTATAAGTCGCTCCTGGCAGAAACAGAAAGGGAAAGTCACGTAGAGTCGAGTCCAGCGGCGTGGAGTCGTACCATGCCGTGGGAAAATGCTATAAGAAACATTGGTGAACGAACGATGATTCACACATGAAGATCAGAACCAACAGTCAGGAGGCTCCAGGATTTCCAGACTCTTCTCCTCATTGTGCAACATGGAGCACTGATTAAAGAATGAAGCACAGGGTTCTGGTTCCGTCTCCCACATGCCTTCTTTGTTAGCTAACCTTTAACCTCATTAAAGGCTCCATCTCTGCTTTGTGTAACCAGACCACAGCTCCTTTGTCTCTCCCAGCTCAAATGTGACCATTTCCTGATCATACACTTTCATAATAATGTTTCCCAGCCTTGTATTTCCCAACATGTTGTATGGATCTTCTTTAATCACTGCTCCTTTTTTCGCCATAATCCTTAAACCCCCCCCAACAATGTATAACGTGAGAAGCCCTTTGGTGTCAACATGAAGAGATGCGTTTAAGCTTCTGCTGAATCAGTGCATGTGACGTCACATTGTTCAGGTTCACTACTGTTTGTGGGACGAGAAAAACGAGATTCATGGTCTCGGCTCAGGAATCGACGCCAACGGAGCAGACGGGTCTCATAAATGAACAAAGCTGGAGTCCAAACTCTCAGATTTCCCTTCATCAGGAGCAGATAGTGTTCTCAGGAACCGATCAGTGAAGGAACCGATCAGTGAAAGAACCGATCAGTGAAAGAACCGATCAGTGAAGGAACCGATCAGTGAAAGAACCGATCAGTGAAGGAACCGATCAGTGAAGGAACCGATCAGTGAAGGAACCGATCAGTGAAAGAACCGATCAGTGAAGGAATCGATCACTGAAGGAACCGATCAGTGAAGGAACCGATCAGTGAAGGAACCGATCAGTGAAAGAACCGATCAGTGAAGGAACCCATCAGTGAAGGAACCGATCAGTGAAGGAACCGATCCACAAACTGCAGGAAACAGCTTGAACATATTTTACTGCGGCTAAAAGTCCCTAACCCAACAGGTGCTAACAAGGGTTAGCCAACATTTAACCCTCCGCTCCTCTGGGACGGATCAGTCAGAAACAGGGAGACTGTGCTGGTAATCAAACGGCCTCCACCTGCCGCGGATCAGCCTGATTACCTTCAGCTGCATCTTGTTGGCCACAGTACTAAAGGCAGAGCGTCCCGGTCCTGGGAGGCTGCGGGGAAACCGCTCTGTCAAAAGACTGAGCGAGTGGATTTCTGCCTCGGGAGAAAAATCTCTCTGCTCTCTCGGCGTATCGTCAAAGCCGCCTAAACAGCAAACACACTCGCCGCAAGCCGAGCTCCAGCACGCTGAATCAATGAGCAGGAACAATGGCAGCACTCAGAGCAGAATTCTCTGCTGCAGCATCACAGCCCCCAACGCCAACAGCCAGCAGGAGGACTGGCTCTGCGCCGGGGACCTCTCCAGGAAACCTGACAGTTAATTGGAGAGGAGGCTGCTGATGCACGACCTGCTGGTCAAACAGTCAATCTAAATGTGGGCTGTGAATAAAATAGTGATGTCCTGCACATTCGAGCCAGGCACCACCCATCACTACACCAGAGCCACACTCAACACAAGCTCCACCTCCCTGTACACAGGACGTCATTAACGTTTCCTTTTCTGCTTGGACTTGTTTAAAACCACAGACTGGCAGCAGATATTTCATTCATGCCATTTTAATGGCGCTGAATTCTCCTTTGGCTCGTCCGGTGTGTCACTGCAGTCGCGGGGGTCAGCTCAGGGAGCTGTATGAAACGTGAGCCCGCTCTGGCAGCGCCACGACAACCGGGAGAAAAAATCACTTCCTCTGGGAGCGTTTGCAGCAGTATCGACTGTCAAATGAACTCGCTGCTGCTCATATTGGGATTTGAAGAGAATACAGGTATATTTTGTTAAAGTTTATTGCATGTGGCCCTGACGTGAAACCTGAGCCTGGTGGGTAAATACACACAATGCCGTCGCATTATGCCATGAAAAACGGCCCCATGTCCACCAACACGTCCTGCATTAAATGTTCCCGTGTGCCCCCGAGTTCAACCCAGCCAACGAAGTATCGATGAACGTCCTCCACTTTCCCGCTTTGTTTGCTGCTAGCAGGAGCTTTAATGCATTAAAAAGCCCGGAGCGCCAGGAAAAAGGCGAAGGGCTAAAGTTCAGCCCGCTGCGGAGGAAACGCGGAGAGCGAGTGAAGGTCTGCAGCGGGCACGTCAACATTCACGCAGAGCAGAAACAATGACTCTGACTGGAGTGAGTGATGGTTGAACTGAACGAACTCGGGCGCCGGGAACGTTGGACGGTTCTCGGGGAAACGTTTCCTCACATTTATGGACTCGACTGAAACAAGACAAGATGTTATTGAAATAAGTTTCTATGAAACGAGGCCTCAACGTTGTTTAAACAGAGGAAAGAAAGAGAGAAATTATATGATTAAACACATCTAACTACAGGTACACACACACACACAGACACACACACACACACACACACACACACGCACACAAACACAGACAGACACACACACACAGACACACACACACACACACACACACACACACACACACACACACAGACACACACACACACTCACACACACACACACCCA
>JAUMHF010000021.1:21486290-21498060 GCA_032359275.1 Microctenopoma steveboyesi | reverse complement strand
TGTCTGTGTGTGTGTGTGTGTCTCTGTGTGTGTGTGTGTGTGTCTCTGTGTCTCTCCGTGTGTCTGTGTGTGTGTGTGTGTCTCTGTGTGTCTGTGTGTGTGTGTGTGTGTCTCTGTGTGTCTGTGTGTGTGTGTGTGTGTCTGTGTGTGTCTGTGTGTGTCTGTGTGTGTCTGTGTGTGTCTGTGTGTGTCTGTGTGTGTGTGTCTGTGTGTGTGAAACAGAACGAGGTCGGACGAACGATGAGAAATTACAGTTAGGTTTGTGACGTCACTACTGATGTGTGTACATGCATGTATTGAGCGGGGGTGGGGTGGGGGGTGCAGGTGTTTTCACAGCTGCATGTTTGAACCTTCGTGAACATGCAGGACACGTATCTCTGTGTGCTCTCTCTCTCTCTCACACACACACAGCTGAGACGAACAGATTCAGATTGATTTTATTCTCTCGGGCTCCCGCGCTCTTATTGTGAAGGAGCCGTCACCTGCGGTACTGGTACCTCACAGCTTCTCTGAACACGGAGGAGCTGCACACGCAAAGAATGAAAATGGACAAATGATCATGTGGAAAAACAGAGAAAAACGACCTGTGACCTCGCGTGAAGAGGCAGGAACGCTGTTCTTCTCTTTCTGAAGCACACACCTGTGACTCAGCGCCACGCTGTGTGTGTGTTTTTACAGCGCGCACAGTGATTGGAGTTGGTCTTGGGTTTCACGCTGATTGTAGTAAAGAGCAGTGAAAACATTGCTCATTCTGGACACGCGCTCACCTCACGTCTCAGACCCGACTTTGGCTGCGAGGATCGCTGCGGTGACACTTTGTTCCAGCTGTTGCTGGTTTCACTCGACTCGTGTGTGTGACGCGTTTCTGCAGAGTTTCACTAATTCCCTGTTTCTCTCTGATGCAGATCGACGCCATCCAAAGAAAGGAGTCGCTGAAAGTGATGACAGAGACTTTCTATGCTGCAATATTTGGATACGATGAGGTGACGCGCTGCACATAACACGGCTCTAACTGTGTCGGCTAGAGACGGAGCTTAGACTCTGCTGCAGGTTAACGTAGCCGTGTCATCACACAGCTGCTTCGACTGGTGCTGATCTTCTTCTTACCTAACCCTGTGTGTGTGTGTGTCTGTGTGTGTGTGCGCGCGCACAGGGACTCCTGTCTGATGACAGCATGCTGGCTGCAGCTCTGTGGAGGAACCTGTTTATGTGTCAGTGTGAAGACCCCCGACAGCTGGAGCTCATGGTGGAGTACGTTCGCAAACAGGTTTGTTCCCAGGTTTTCCTCCTGTGAATGGTCACAGAGTGTGTGTGTGTTTGTGCGTGTTTGTGTGAGTGAGTGAGTGAGTGAGTGTGTGTGTGTGTGTGTGTGTGTGTGTGTGTGCCGTGACAGTAAAGAGTCTCCTCCTCCTGCTGATGTGTGCAGATGCAGTACATCGACGCTCTGGACGGGGAGGACCTGCTGCTCACAGGAGAGGTGAAGTGGCGCCCTCTGGTGGAGGACAACGCCCAGAGTATCCTGAAGGTGGCCACCCCCACCTACAACGACACGGGGCTGTGAGACGAGGAGACACCTGCTGCTGCTTCCCGTCTTCCTGTCTTCTTCTTCTCACTCGTATCTTGTTGTTCACGTTATTCATGTTTTAACTTTGTCGTGTTGTTTGGCACCTCCTTTGTATTTCTCCCCTCCTTCTTTCCTTCCTCCTCCTGAATGATGTATCTAACCCATCACATAGTACTGCTGTGCATGTTCGTCCCGCTCCTGTTGGGTTTGAGGGCCTCTGTCACCTCCTGTCTGCAGGCTGACGGAACCAGACACTCTATTTATATTTTTCTAGTTTTTCCATGAATGCCGCTCTGTATTTATAAAGTATTTTGTATACCTCCTCGTTTACACTGTGCTCCTGCAGAGGGGTTAGCTGAGCCTCCTGTCACTGCTCCTTCACGGTCTCCTCTCTGTAGCCGAGCCCTCAAAGACCCAAACTGGATCACTGCAGTTACAAATAAAAGAAGTGATTAATAAAATGTTCTCAGATGAAACTGAGCTCCGTCTGGTTCATCACCAGTTGGTTCTGTTCAGCCAGCGCAGAAGAAGACGCAGCGAGATGTCATGAAGACGTGCCTGCGCTTTATTTACGATGAGGAAGGTTTCGCTCTCCTCCTGCATTTTACTGCAGGGTGTGTGTTCGTGTGTTACTGACGGTGCAGACTGGAAAACAATAAGAGCCGCAGCTTCATCACAGGATTGATGAAGTGCCGACGGTTCAAAGTTCACGTGCTGACTGCAAAGACTCGGCTGCTTCCTGTTCGTGGTTCCTTCAGCGCAACCTTCTGCATTCTGTGTGTGGCCTGCAGGGGGCGCCACACTTCCAGCCTAACATCTCTGAAGCTGGACCAGGCTTCGCCGCCTGCAGAGGTCAGAGACGGGAACGTTGGTTCGATGCTTTTCTGCTGCAGCCTCCATGAAACATGTTCAGTCTGCAGGACGTTTGTTTCACAGCTTTTAACTGGAAGCAGATTCAATAAGTCTTAAAACACTTAATAATCCCAGGGGGAAAGAGTTTGGCCTGTTACAACTGCTCTCAGCTGGGGAAGGAGTAGAAAACCCACAACTATAATCTGCACCAACGGAATTTAAATACAAACAATATATAAGAACAAAAACACGATGACATCAGCCACAGACTCAGAACATCCGCAGCACGGTGCTGCAGACAAAAGTCTCCACTCCGTGTTTAGACTGCAGGTGGACATACTGGGGGCGGGGCCTGTGCAGGCTGGATACATGATCCTCACTGAGCTCCCAGGTTTGTCCAGGTGGGTGTAGGTGTGATGGAGCAGATGAGTGATGGCGTCATCCACTCCAAGTAGGGGCTGGTAGGCAAACTGGAGGGGGTCAAGTGACGGTTTGACTAGTGGACGAAGAGAGTCCAGGACCAGTCTCTCAAAGGCCTTCATGATGTGTGAGGTCAGAGCCACTGGCCTGTAGTCGTTTAAGACACTGGGACGTGGCTTCTTATTCATGGGTAGAGATCGTCAAATGAAGCCTTATGAAGCCTTTGAGGCTTCTTCCTGATTGTATAGAAAAAAGGTTCAAAGCTCCGAAGCCTCAAGACCCCCTAGTGACATCTATCGGTCAGCTGCCGTCATAGCAGCCATAAACACCTAATAATTGACAAACCTCTGAATTACTAACATTACTAGTGATCGGTCCGGTTTTATCCAGCCACGAGTGCGGTTTTTAACTCTATAAATATGGACGGACTAGAATAGAAAAATGCTCCAGGTCTACCGGACCGGACCAGACCAACCAGCATGCCCTGCGGCTTTTGTGGGGTGAAGCCTGGTCGGCTCTCTCCAAACCTGATCTGAGGAGATGGTCCTCACATGGGTGGCAGATGATACCTGTGGGGGAGGGACAGAGTGCAGGTGCTTCCATCGTTTCCCTGTTCATAAAGCTTTGTATCTGCAGCAGGATCATTCATCATGTGCTGCACACAGTGAAGTCATCATCACACACACGTGTGATGATGTGATAATATTTTTATCTCCTTGTTACCAAACAGATCTGACACGGGGGCGTCTAAATGTGCAGCCTGCTCTCCAAATATAAAGCCAATGTCACGTCTTCAGATGGACAGGAAGTCTGCAGTAACACGCTGTCTCTGTCTCTGTGAAAGCGTTGAATCGCACTGAGGGTGCATCAGACGCTCTGCAGCGTCTCGGATCATGTGTCTGATGTGTAAGTGCTTTGAGCCAGTGACAGCTGCAGGTAGTGGTAACAGTACTTATGCATTAATAAAGTTAACTAATCATTTACTAACGGTAACAACACCCTCATTAGCCTCAATGTAGTGAGAACTTTTACCAACAACAGGAAGAATCATAACGATTTAATAAAAGCTTCACACAGACAACAAGTATTCAGATAGAGAGGAGCTCGTTATTCAAAAAGGAAGAAGAGTCCTAGCAAGCAGGTTGTCATGGACACGGAGGAGGCAGAGTGGGTGGGGGCAGAAAGAACAGAAGCTTGGGGAGGAGAAAGACGAAGAAGAGAAAAAGCAAAGAGGTGGATGAGAGGAGACTAACTGTCCTCCTTTGACTCCTGTCACAGCAGAGGAAGCACATCTTTATCACTTAGAGACGGGGGGGCTGTCCTCGTGTGTGTAGGGCAGAGACGCTGTCCGTCTCCTGGCTCTGAGGGACACTTAGTGAGTCACCAGTCATAAAACACCACCTGATGTCTGCTGTGAAAAACATCTAAGGCGAAGCTGTCCCTCTAACCGGTCGGCCGCCCACCCCGAGCCCCGCCCACCCCAGGCCCCGCCCAGGTTAGCCTCAGCCTCTTTGTGTTGCTTTGAGTGTCCCAGTGCGAGACGTTCTTCTCTTTGTGTGTCAGGACATGAACTGGGTCACAGACCACGGTTCATTATGGAGGGTCCCAGGTGACAGAGTCCGTTCCTGACATCTGGGTCAGTCGGAGGTTGTACCCTGCTGCAGGAGGCCCGACCTCCTCGTGTCAGGAAGTCCTGTGGGTTATTCACAGCATCGCTGCAGGTCAGAGGTCGCTGAGCTTCTGCCTGCTGGGACCTGCTGCTGCAGCTGGGGTCGGTGCCCAGACTCCTGCTGAGACCCAAATCGTGCAGTCCCGACCAGAACCAGGTGCCAGGCCTGTGAGAGCAGCCAGGGTCTGGAATCATGACGTAAGAACTACATGATGAGTCACTGTAGGTTCTGCTAATGTCAGAACTCTGCCGGTCGTGTCTGAATGTTCCTGACGTTTAGTCAGACTCTTCTGAGATGTCGGAGGTCAGTGTTGGAGGTGCCAGCTGTGGGGCTGCAGGGACACGCTGCTCCTGACTCATGGTCATGTCCCACTGCGCTCTGCTCCGTTTTTTGGTTTGCTACCACACCTCAGTAAATCCCTGTGTTAGTTTAGCAGAGCACAAACTCCTCGAGTGTTTGACAGGGAGCCCGGGACCAGGGGACAGACGGTCACAGGGCCGTCCAACTGCTGTTGCTGTAAACTGCTGGATCATCTCTGTTGCTCTTCTTGAGGTTTTCTCCCAGTTTCTCCCCCAGAGGTTTTTCACGGACACACAAAGCCAGATTTCAAAGTTGGGTGTCGTAGCCGGCTTGTGATTGGTCGGCGCGGCCTCAGACGTCTTCTCTCACTGCAGCTCTGTAGCAGATTGAGGACTTTTAATGTTCGGTGTCCGGTAGAGAAGGAGCAGCAAAGTGAACGTGGTGACGGAGACCAGACCAACTATAGCTGGTGTAGTCGGTGCTGAACAGGTCGCTGCGCTGCCAGCAGCTCCACGTTACACACGTGTGACACAGTAAACCGTCGCCTGTCGTCAGGGACGACGCCAGCGTGTCCGGCACACGGATTCATCCAACAGATCAGGAGGTTTTAGTAATTCCCAGGGTGGTGAAAGGGTTAAAGCAGCTCCTCCTTCAGCAGCTGCTGTCTCTATAGTAACACACACCTGTGACAGGTTGGAGCTGGGTCCCGCTGTCTGCACACTGATGGAGTAAAGAGTCTTCTCTGTGTCTCCTTCTGGTCTTTCATGATGGACACTGTTCATCGTCACCTTAAAGTACAGATATCTGGAGTTTTAGTCTGAAAACCGTTGTCAGCTGATGTGTTGTAGTTGTTTCTGAACTACACACAGGGAGGCTGCGGTGACGCTGAACTCAGTTTCACTGGATGTTACAGTCGATTCGTCCTCGTGTTGTGTTCGTCAGAACAGCGTCTTTGTGTCAGTACAGCCTCAGAAATGTGAACTCCTCCGTCCAGTCTGGACAACGGCTCTTTTGTGAGGTTTATTTTAATTTCAGAGGGAGGACATTGTCTTCTGACGGGGTTTGAGTCTCACACTCTGCGGTGTGAGCTGTAACCTTCATCAGTGCTGTTCTGTCAGAGCGGCGGAGCTGTGGGCGGCAGGGCGACTGTGAAAGTCTGTGCTGGAGCTGAAGATACCAACATTTCTGTCTCTCAATGAATCCTGTGAATCGTGAACCTGCTGCTCTCACAGTGAACGGACACTGAGAATCTGAGAAGAAGTCGCCCCCACTGCTGCGATCGTCCAGTCACCTCGTGCTCATGGTAATCTGGCTGAATCCCCGTGTGGGCTGGAGCACAGCTGCCTGTCAACGCTGAATTTCCCACTGTGTCCAATAAGTGGGAAAATGCGTCATCGCTGGCAAAACAATATGAACACGGTGCTCAGACGCTCACAGGCCTGCTGAGTCGCACGTGCTGCACCACGAACAACCTGACTGCACTCAGGGTTCATCAGCTCAGCTACGCTACGTCTGCAGGAGACAACAGACACGCAACAGAGAAGAGGTCGAATCAAGCAGGAGCTCAGCACAGGAAAGACACGAGGAGGGGAGCAGGCAGGTGTGTGTGTGCGTGTGTGTGTGAGGGGCGGGACATCTAATAAATGTGAAAATGTTAAAAAGCTTCCGTTCGTTCCTGAGTCTCTGCTGCCTCCACATTCCTCCGTTGCTTCCTGTGTCCAGCCAACAACGAATGACAGCCTCCATTCAGTGTGGTGCTGTACGATACAGGTGACGAGTGCAGGTTTAGGCTCCTCCCTCCTGCCCCGCTGGGGTTCATGTAGCTGCTTGCTCTGTAGAACCAGGGAAACCTGCTGATGCAGCAAATTCTCAAAGTGACATGTTGAAATATTCCTGAGTGATGGAATAATTGTTCAACAGTCGCTCTGGACGAACAATAAGATGAATCCGTCTCCCGATGCTGAGCTGAACACTCACATGTTTAATGGGCTCAGCAGAGCACAGAGGAACCTTTGTGCGGATATTTTCACAGTTTGGCATGAAGATCGACAGCTGGCATTTCCACTGTTGACTGATTTCCAGAAAGTGGGCGTCGCCAGGCCTGTGTTTGCTCCACATTAACGCCTGAGAGCAGGGTTCGTGATCCGGCCCACTGTCGTGCTCAGAATAGTAAGCGTGGTGTGACATCAGAAACTGTGTCGTAGGTAGGAGCTGCACCCTAACAGCATCTCTGCTCCCAGAGAAGACGAGCAGCAGATGTTCTGCTGCTGTTTGGTTCCAGCGAAGCTTTGAAATAAGTGTTTTTGTGCCCGGCTTCTCACTTCAGATGCTTATCTGTGGTGCTTAGAGACGCTTACATAATCAGATCTCTGTCCAAACACTGCAGCGTTTCACCTGTCACAAGCAAATAAATCATCTTCGACTCAACCGGTCTTCACCTTCACAGAATATTCTGGGGCGTAGCCACTTTAGCTGCGGGGCTGTTGTTCAGAGATGAGGTGGTTTGCAGCTGTTCTGTTTTACCACAGTGATCTGTCTCCACACACACGGCGCTGTCGGCCTCAGGGCTTCACTTCGAGCACCTTTCGCCTCCTGTCGTGATCCAACAATCCACAGAAAGCTGCTGTTTTCCAGCTTCATCTGGTCTTAATTCTCCGAGTGGGAGAAAATAGCTGCAGCCAAAATCCGTTGGAAAATCTGAAGCCAGAGGAGCGAAGTCCAAACGCTTTTGGTGAGTGGTGAAAGAGCGCAGGACAAACCCGAGTCCCAGTTTCATGTACCGAGAGGCTACAGCGTGTGTGTGTGTGTGTGTGTGTGTGGAACCTGTGGATCAGTGGGTCGCTGTGGTACCGTGTGTCTGGAAACTTGTGGTGTTGTGTTTTCAGTGTGAACCTCAGAGAGAGACCGGTGAACACAACACGGACCACGTGGACGTGACCAACACGTTGGGAAACAGTATCTAGTCCCACAGGTTTCGGATCAACACCGTGATTCATGTGGAGTCGACCCGATGAATCAGCGCTTCCTCTCTTCTAGTTCCGTGTCTTTAGCCTCTGACGGACAGTCAGCTGTTTCCTGTTTGAAGAATGATCAGAACACACGGCACGAACCTGCCTGCTCGTCTCGCTCGTTACTCTGCAGCATCACGTTTCCCCCCCGGCCTCTGTTTGGTGAAGTCCCGTGTGTTGTGCCACAGTCCTGACTCACTGGTTTCAGCCTGGAAGTTGTTTACTGTGATTCATCCAGGTGACTTCCCCACAGCACGACCACATGACTCACCTCACACCTGCTACCAGGAAGTCAGGTGTGAAAACATCCCCGTCACCAGCTAAAGGGATTAAAGTGAACAACATCAGCTCATCGGCCTGTAGATGAAGACTTGCGCAGCACAGGGTAACCTGTCAGTCCAGTCTGAGGGCTGCTCCGTCACACTGTCTTAAACAAAATCCCTTTGACAGAAAAGCGGGAAACGCAAATCAGCTGTTTGTGTATTCAAAGAGTGTATGATGTCAATCACCTGCAGCTCAGAGACGTTGGGTCTGAGCGCAGACACCTCGCCCTCCAGTGTCAACATCAAGTCACACGTTCAAACGAATCCAACCCGGATGTTTACGACCGTTTCAGAACACTACGCACCTTCCTCGTCCACCTAGATAGAAAGAGAGTTGGTGGGGGGGGTGACTGTTTGACCCAAGCCCTCCCCATTAACACAGAAAACCATGTAGGGCGGATGGGAACAGACTCATCTGTTAATTCTGTCCTTTCCCACCGGAGCAGAGGCCGAGATGATGAATCCGTCTCTGTCCCCGGAACCCGTGCTCCACTTCCCTGTCAGCGCAACTCACAGGAAAGTCATGTTTGTCACCTGTTCGATGCTTTCCTGAGAATTTACTAGAGAGCTGCGCTTTATTACATGGAAGAGCAGCAGGAAACGCGTCTCTGCGGTCCCTGAATGCCTCACACACACACAACATTTAGTGTTTCTGCTGTGGACGACGTGTAGTTTCATCTTACTGTTCCTGAAAAAGGAGCCTTTTTCCATATCACACGAGATTGTTTTAGTTTCTTCTCGTCTCCCTCCTGTAAGAAGCAGGGACACACATCTAATCTTTGTCTACGATGAAGAGTCAAGGACTCGTCCACTGACCCACAGATCTGTGCTCAGTGAGTGAACGTGGTGAGTCCACGCGTTAACCTGTCAGCACCAAGCAGCAGCTCAACGCCATCACGCTGATGAAAAAGTTTGCTGATGAAGAGGAGGCTCCTCTGACTCTCAGGAACTGACCCCACAAAGCAGGGACCAGAATGTGGAACAGAAGCTGTTCAACAACCAACAACTTCTTTTTCTCCTCGGGAGAAGCGCAGCCTCTGACTTTTGCTTCGTTAATGGTGTTGAGTTTTTTGCAGTACTTTGAAACACAGTAAGTGTGTACTGTGTGTACTGTGTACTGTGTGTACTGTGTGTTCTGATTAATAATAAAAGTACTGTCATTTTTTAATTTATCTTCATTCTGACTTCACCGATACTCAAATCAATCGATTCTGTTTCTGCAATATAGTTTCTAATAAAGTACAAATAAAATATTGAGAGATTTAATCTGTATGTGTAACGACTAATTGGAAATATAAAAATATTAAGTACAGTTAATAAAATAAATGTGAATTGTATCATAATAAAATGTTCGCATGTAACATGTGTTTTCATTTTATCTGTATATTTATTATTTATCTGTCTCTTCGGTGCTTCTGAAGCTTCTGTATTAGAATTGAACTGAGTCAGACACATTTACAGAAATCAACCAAACGTAAACATCACAGTTTGAGTAAAACCAGAATGAAGCCTTCAAAATAAAGGCTCATAAACTTTGAATCATAAATAATTATTAATGTGTTTTTGTTCGTATGTTAATATGAACTGAACTGATAGAAGTTATTAAACCACTGGGTGAATTTTATATGTTTGATCACAGGTTTTTACCAACAACAAACGCTGTGAACGTTTTCTGTGTTTCTTATGATGTGAATGTGCTTCACACTAATAATCAGAAAGGAAGACGTTGATGTTGTGTCATTCTACAAAACATGTCCATAAGACATTTACTCATTTACCACAGTAGGTCACATGTGAATTCATCTTTCACTGTATTAAATGTTCTGTGTGGAATTCATTTTTTCTTTAGTGAATAATGAAAGTAAAAGCTTCCATGAACCCGCAGAACGGATTTTGTGATGTATACTTTATCAGACTGTCAGCGCTGGTGTGTTCAGGTGTGCAGGAACTGGTTCTACTGGTCTGGGTGGAGCTTCTGCAGTTTTACAGTTTAGTGGGTCACAAGAAAAAATTGAGGGGTCGTGAAAAACAGGAAAGGAGGAGTGAAGACTTTTAATCAGACTGAAGACATTTATAAAGACTCAGCAGCACAAATATAAACAATATAACCCAGCGATGAACTTTACTTTATTTAACTCTACTCTGCTCTGCTCTACTCTGCTCTACTCTGCTCTAGTTATCAGGGTGAGGGACACTGAGCCGAGTTTTTCGGGGTTTGTGTTGCTGTGGTTATTTTTTCTTTTTCTGACTCAACGTGTTTGTTGGTTCCGTTTATCAGGTGATGTCGCCCTGTCCTTGTTCTTCTTGTCTGATACAGGTGCGCACCCTTTCTTGGACCTTTATTGTGAAATTAAGCCCCCCCTTCCTGAGCTGGTTGGCTCGGTAACGGGGGTGGAGCCTGTTCAAATACAGAACCAATGGGAGGACGGCAGCAGGTGAGCAGAGAGCACACACCTTACACCGTCTGTGGGGAGCGGAGCCTCCTGCTGCTGGAGAAAAACCTCCTGGGACCCGGATCCTGTGTGACTCAGGGAACCGGAGAAGCCAGGACCATTTCACCGCGGAGGACTCATCCGGATTTCATACGTACTGTTCGGACCTGTTGATCCGCGCTAGTCCGGGACCGGGTCTGTGATGTCACTTAATCCTCCTGCGGGTTCACAGACGCAGTAATCCGGGACGCGCGCGCCATGATCAGCTCCGAGGGCCTGCGGCCGACCCCCAACGGCAGGAAGCCGCTGGGGAAGCTCGCCTCCCGCCTGGAGGAGGTGAAGAACCCGTGGCGCCAGGTCTCCACGCTGGAGCTGAGCCACAACGAGGCGGCGCGTCTGGCCACGGACGCGCTGCTGGAGCACGGGGAGCAGGAGTACCGCAGGGTGCTGACGGAGGAGCGGGAGGTGAACTTCCTCTCCCCGCTGGAGATCCGCTACATCTCCCAGCACGGGGCCAAGTCCAGCGAGGCCGAGAGCAACGGGAGCGGCTGCGGAGACCGGGATTTCGGGGACGGGGACGCCGTGTCCGAGCTCACCTCCGGGACCTACTTCCCCATGATGTCCGACGAGGAGCCGCCGATGCTGGAGCTCGGGTGGCCGGAGGCGCCGCTGCGCTACGGACCGTCCGAGACGCAGATCTACTTCCAGAGGGACAAGTCTCACAACGTGAAAGACCTGATCAGGTCCCTGATCAACAAGGCCAAAAAGGTAAGAGGGCTCAGTGGTCCAGAGCCCGAACACAGAACCGACCCGTCTCGGTCTCAGTCTGAAGCTTTGATCGTTTGAATTATCTGAGTCAATATTTGTGAAAGACAAACACCGGAGACTCGAGATCTGGGTTAAAGAGATAAGTAGTGGATCTGGTTTCTGTAAGACCACAACACGTCACTGACTGGGTCCTGGATCAGTTTTACATGGACCCGACTTCAGGCTGTTACAGTAAGATTAAAGCCAGAGTCACCGGTCCATGATGGACAGGACAGGACAGTGTGGGTCCTGCTCAGGAACATGATCCTCAGGCGGAGAGAGCGTCGGTCTGTGATCCCTTTGTGTCTGTGATGCAGTTTGTGTCTGTGATGCAGTTTGTGTCTGTGATGCAGTTTGTGTCTGTGATCCCTTTGTGTCTGTGATGCAGTTTGTG
>JAUMHF010000021.1:21469445-21486190 GCA_032359275.1 Microctenopoma steveboyesi | reverse complement strand
TGTGATGCAGTTTGTGTCTGTGATGCAGTTTGTGTCTGTGATCCCTTTGTGTCTGTGATGCAGTTTGTGTCTGTGATCCCTTTGTGTCTGTGATGCAGTTTGTGTCTGTGATGCAGTTTGTCTTCCTCTGTGATAACTCTGCCTCTGATGGGAGCTGTTTGTGTGTCTTTGTGCTCCTGTCTGGACGGTCTCTGTCTCTGTCTCTGTTGGACATTTGACTGTACAGGTAGTTTTGTGTCTTTGTTGGACTTTGAGCTCGCGTCCCGTCTCTTCAGTCGCTTCCTTCTCTGCACCACGAGTTTCTCTCAGACGCTGCAGTCCCCCCGACCTTGTTTTTGACTCTGCAGAGTCAGCAGCTTTGAGATCAGATAACCGTGGATACACCTGTCTGTGGGCGGAGCCTCTTCCCCCGAGATCACCTGCTGCCACCAGAACAATAACTTATTACACAATAAGCTATAACTAGATTTGACCCTAAACACTGAACTACAAGTACTTCAATACTAAACTCTAGCATGTACCACTTCAAGTATTAAGTGCAGTACATGCTGTGAAAATACTCGACAGAGAAAGTCTAACGATTCCTGAACAGATCAGCTGCAGGAACCTGATTTTTTACGAGTTTATACATCAAGTACTCGTTAATATTACTGCAATATTCTCTGTGATCCATTGCTGACGTAGCAGCCAGTGACGGAGGACAATAAATAGCATCCAGGGAGCGGCAGTTCTGTGGGTGAAAATACCCTGTACTGTGTATATGTACTGTGTACCTGTATGTGGACGTGTACCTGTACTTGTACTGTGTACGTGTGCTGTGTACTTGTACCCGTACCGTGTATGTGTAGTGTGTACTGGTACGTACCGTGTACAGGGTATGGGACCCTGTACCCTGTACGTTAGTGATGGCCAGATAAAGCCTTGTGAAGCTTTGAAGCCTCGTGAAGCTTTGAAGCCTCGCAGCCAATTGGTTCGCTAAATGGTTCATTTCTCGAGGCCTCGTTTCTGGCTTCATTTGCTCACAAACCCCCTGCTGGTCAAAGATGCAGGCAGATGTGTTCCTGTTCTTTGAAATCGTCTTGCCACAGTTTGGCGTGGGAATAAAAAGTGCCAGGGAACTAAGTGTTGTCTTTGTGTGTCAAGCTATGATGACATTAGTTTAATGTGTGTATTTTCTAAAGTGATCTGATTAAATCCACTTAATATTTATGTGTCGTTGAGACCGACACCAGACAACTTGCGGGGAAACTCCGTTGCATTTCATTACCCTATGTACTCAGCACGCTGCGCCAAACCGTGAACCAGTTGCCGAACCACTCACGTGGTCTGTCCCACAAACGAGGCTTCATACGTCATCACATACGTCAACGAAGCGAGCCTCGATACACGCGTCGCAAAAATTCAATCGATTACTCGACACACGCTCCGAAGCCTCGGCACGAGACGTCCCATCACTACTGTACATGTACCGTGTACGTGTACCTGTACTTTGTATGTGTACCGCGTATTGTGACCGCGTACTGTGTATGTGTAGCGTGTACCTGCAGGCGTGTGCAGAACACGTCTGTACGTGACTGCTCCGTGTTTCCTTTCTTCCTGTGAACAGTTTCTGGACGAGCTCAGGTGTGAACCTACACCTGTTCTACTTTAAGGTTGGAGGTGTTTTCATTCCACCAACTCTTCCTCTGTGAAAAACTAACGAACCAGTCGGTCGCAGGACGTTTTCCCTGTGAAGTGTCTGACACGCTTTCCTGTGCTCCTCCTGCTGACGTGTCTCGCGTGTCCCCGCTGCAGGTGATAGCGCTGGTGATGGACGTGTTCACGGACGTGGACCTGCTGTGCGATCTGATGGAGGCGTCCAACAAGCGCAAGGTGCCCGTCTACATCCTGCTGGACGAGAAGAACCTGGTGCACTTCGCAGACATGTGCTCGGCGCTCGACATCCAGAACTCGCACCTCGGCGTAAGTTTGGTTTTGTCCCGCTGAAGCAAGAAGTAAGAGTCTGTCCTGTGGTGGTGGCTGCAGCAGAAAATCCTCCACCTTTAGTTTATTAACCTGCAGCTGCAGACTCCACCTCCATCTCTGTCAGAGACGGAGGCTCCGCCAGGCTGATCTGCTGAAAATGAGGTCTGTCACATTCTCCCACTTCACTGCTGCATCATCACCATTGTTTGAGATGCAGCAGTTCAAAGGGTTAATTATGTGCCTCAGATCCAGTTTGTCTCGTTTAGTCAGAACAAGAGTTCATCGGATCAGATCTGAATATGAAGGGTTTATTTAAACCAGAGATCGTGTTTCTTTAAAACTCATTTGAGGTTCTTTGTATCATTTCTTTCTGCGCCCACGTTTCCAGCTGTGACGTGTGTGTGTGTCTCCGTGCAGAACATGCGGGTCCGCAGCGTGTGCGGCGACACTTACTGCACCAAGAGCGGCAAGAAGTTCACAGGCCAGGTTCTGGAGAAGTTTATGATCATTGACTGTGAGGAGGTGATCGCAGGGTCGTACAGGTGAGGACCTGCGCACACACACACACACACACACACGCCTGTACGTGGTGCCTGCCTTTGCTCGTCTTTGTCCTGGAGCCGTGGAGAAACGCTATGTGTTTCGATGCATGCTCGTAAATCCTGGACACTAGATCCTGTTTGTCTGGATGTTTTTATGTGGAAGAAATGTTTGAAATCTCCTGAAGCACTGAACTCCCACAAACGAACTGCGCCGTGCACGAAGTGAGCGTTTAAACCGTTTGTCTTGTCAGAGGCCGCGGTGCAGAACATGTTCAGACTACTCCCACACAGTCCTGACGGAGCAGAATCCAGTCCTAATGACGAGTGCTCTGACTTGTCGTGTAGTTTAAGGCTTAAAACAATCACGGGCCGATGTGTAGCTGTCAGGAAAGGAGTAGGTGGATTCTTCCTTCAGGAGAAGGACGAATGAAGAGCTGAAAAGAGGCTTGGACGGAGCCTGTGCTCTTTATTTGCATCTCTCCCGATAAGCTGAGTGTGGATGAAGAGGAAGCTGAGCTCTGAGGCCTCACTGAGTTTGCATATGTTGGTGTGTGGAACAGAGCTCGCGTGTTCGGCTGCTGCTGAGTGATTACAGCTACGAGGACGACGCGGCGGCTGCAGGAGCAGAGGAGGAAACACAACGATCCGTCAGACATGTTGCTCACGCTTCACTCTGCTGCTGCTGCTCGGCTCGCGCTCACACAGATGCTACTGTAGAAGTCAGACCTTCCTCCGATACCTAAGCTCCTCTTGTTTGTAGCTCCAGGAAGCAGTTTGCAGGTGCCGTGCGAGGTGTGCGGTGCCAGCGCAGGGCGGGGTCGGGGCAGGCATGCAGGCCGACGGGCGTCCAGCCAGGCGGCTGAGGAATGTCTTATCAGCGCCTCACCCTCCGTTTGTCAGTTTGATATTGTAATAAAAAACGCTGAGATGCAGATAAACAGATTAGTTTATTTGAGAAGCAAATAACAAACAGTGATTCAGAGATCTTTGACAGATACGTCAGTGTGAAATGTTTTAATGTCGCACACGTGAGACTAGAGCTCATATTACTGCTGCTGTAATGTTTTATAATACAAACTCCATTAATGCAGCAACGAAACACAGATGGGCCAAAATCATTACATCACACATTCACAGATCGTTTCAGATAAACGATCAGTGACGATGACAAACCATCAGTTTATCTTTAGAAAAAACCAGGAACTCGACTTCAGGTTCCGCTGCGTTTTCCTCTGCTCATCACCTCGCTGAGTCTGTAACAGTCAGCAGAGAGTTAATGGACTGATCTGAGGTCAGCAGTGGACCCGACGCGTCTCGTCGTGTGTAACAACGATTTTAACATCAAGCCTTCAGTTTCCTGTCAGTGGGTCGATGGTCTGTTAGAGAGTCTGCGTCCCGCGCGTCTCGCCCGCTGCCTGCAGATCAGCTGATGAGTGACCAGTGAGTCACAGCGTGGAGGATTTACATTCATTTACACAAAGGCAGCTGATAGGTGCTAAATCCAAGTCACATCTTCTGTTTTATCGCGTCTTTGTCTTCGTCCACATGATGACGTCCTCTGGAATTTCTCTAATCCCGGAGTAGTTCTTGATTAACAGGTTTAACACATAAACTTTCTCTCTGAGCACCTCGTGGGGCTCCATCATGAATTCGTTTGTCTCCCTGGTTCCACATCTGTGTCCTCTCCTTCCTGTCACCTCTAGTTTCACCTGGCTATCGGCTCAGGTGCACAGCAACATGGTGATGCACTTCTCAGGTCGCATCGCCGACAGCTTCGACCGGGAATTCCGCTGCATGTACGCCGACTCGCAGATCATCGACTGTTTCCACAACCCAGACGAGGACGGGATGCCCTACTACCCGCCCTACCAAGCCATGGGCATGGGGCTCGGCCCGGTCATGGGGCTGGATTTACTCTCTGACAGGTACGAAGTTTCTCAGCTTGTGAAGCTCTGCTGACTCTCTGAAATATATAGTTTGACCCGTTCTTACCCTGGCTCCTCCTGCAGGCACAGGGACAGGGGCTGCTCCGAACACTCCAGCAGCCAGTCCAGCAACAGCGTCTCCAGCGTGAAGGCCGCTCCCGGGATGGGCTCCAACAACATCTACAAGGTCACTCAAGGTCACGACAAGAAGGAGCCCAGCTCTCACTTCAGCCCTGAGAGGAGAGGAGGGGAACGAGGAGGAGTCCAAACCACAGTGCCAGGACTCAGGGGTTCTGCTAACGGGGGGAGCAATCACAGCCCAGTTCCCGATCGACTGTCTCCGACCTACGGGCAGCCGATGGGAATCGAGTGGAACAAGAGCAACACGGCGGACATCATGCGGTCCAACATCGCCGGGGCCTCCTCCAAGTTCCAGGCCTTGGGGTTGTATGACCACAAACCAAATATGTTCCATGGGACCCCCAACTCCAATCCCAAGGCCCAGACGCCAACCCCGGCCAATGACAGCAAACTGAACTCCAAGCACAGGACTCCCTCCAACCAGTTCCTCAACAAAATCACAGACATCTTCAAGGACAAAGACTCCTACAGCTTCCAGAGGCCTCCACCCCCCCTCAACACCTCAGGCTGGGGAGGACCGGACCTCTCTCAGCCCGAACCGGAGAGCCAGCAGAGCCCCCCTCCCCCGCCCTCTCCGGGGGTGGTGATAAGTCGACACGACCACAAACGCATGACGCTCGGCCACAGTAAACTGGACCTGGTGAACCAGTACAACAAGAAAACCAAGCCGGTGTACAGCCGCTTCGAGCTCAAGAGCACCAACTAGAGGGGGGGGCGAGTCCAGGCAGGTTGATCAGAATAAACGTTTGTCTTCTTTTGGGTTTGTCCCTGGACTCGTTCTTCTCCTGCTGCCCGATGAACACGAGGCCTTCACACGTTCACTCTGTCGTTGTGTTTCAGCGTCTTTATAATAAGTTTTGTTGTTTACCAAACAAAAAATGTCTCTGTTGAATTTTCTTTCCTCCGCTCACTTTACACTGTTTATACCTGCAGACGTCAAAGCTGAAATGTTCACAGCACGTAGGGCGCCGCGCTCTTATCAACAGGTTGGTGGTTCGATTCCTGCTCCCCCCTCGATTCCTGCAGACATGTTGAACCCTCTGCGCATTCAAGGGGAAGCCACAGGCTGCACAGGGAATTTCCTCAAGGGTCTCAATGAAGTTAATCAATTACTCCTATTATTTACTGATCATTCCGATAAATAAAACAGCTTCTGGACATATGGTTCTATATGTTTAGGTTCTGTTGCTGTACATGACCAGAGGATCGTACGGTTCTTCTCAGTCAGGTTCTACACCATGACTGAGAAGAAGAAGGAAGTGTAGACTGTACAAAGATGGAGTCTAGTTTTAACACACACACAGCTGAAACATTCAGCTGTTACCTGACACTACGTAGTTTAATATCTGTGTTGATTAATGTGGGACATAAACGGACGCCAGCCCTAGTTTATGTTTCAGCCTTAATGACACATCATCACATGAGGAACACGCCGACGTTATCAGACACGTATCGGGTCCTCCTCCACCTCCGGGTTCCTCAGCAGGCCTTCGTCACGACGGGGCTCCGTTTGCATGCTGACAATCATCCAGATGTGCTGGCAAACATTTAATGTCAAATGAAAACACTTATTAATGACATTTAGCACCAGATAATGTCCATTAAACTTTCTAATCTTCAGATTTTGCTCCACAAAATCAGCTTTGAATTTTTAGACTTTTTTACAAAAGAAAATATGTTTTTTTTAATAATGAGCGTCTCTTCTTCATCATAACACTCCCCTACTCGTGTAGTTTACGACATGTGCCTTGATCCTTCTGCCTTAATGTTTACAGCGGAGCTTCAGACCTTTTTATCTCCAGTCACTCGACGTGATGAAGAGACGTGTGTCTGCTGTTAGTTTACTACCTGAAACAAACCTGCTGGACAGCGTGGAAATATTCCTGCTGCTGTCTCGGCACACTTAAAGGGGATTACGTGTAGATAGATGCTTTGGGTCGTTTGAGCTTTGTGCAGGTGGAAAATATGGTTCACAGCAGATGGAATAAATGTTCTGCTGTACTCTTAATAAGTTCCTGTTGTTTCTAACACGCGGAACTGTTTTTAGCTTTGACTGTTAATGGAATCATCACTGGCTTTATTTACATCAGGTTTTTATGATGCTTTTTTTCCATGACTTTCCAAATAATTCCTCCTGTGTGGAACAGCAGTGTCAGCAATAATCAGCTGTTTGAACATGTTTTGTGTTTGGTCGCAGTAATGTACATCATACTGTATATAACAGGGTTTCAGGAATACTTTTTTATTTTTACTTATTTACCAGAGAATGTGAACTAAATGTAAAATGTTTGTGTTTAAAGATTTAATAAAAAGCAACTTATATATTGAACTTCTTTTTCTCCATTTTGAAGCTGGATTCTTGGAGGATGCACGTGACGCGTGTTTTTACAATAGTGGGAAACCGAGCTCCCAGGCTGGAACCTACAGGGGATGGGACTGAAGCAGAAGGGAAAGTTTTTCTGTGTTTAGTGCTCATTAGAAAACATTAGTAGGTGCTGTCAGACCAAACTTTGTCAAACGGGATGAGACTGGTATAATCACACTGTTTGAATTTACGACTTTGTGGACTGTGCTCGTTAAACCTGCTGCTCATTATATCTTCACATTAAAGTTACAGCCCTAACAGTCGTTTCCTGTCCCCACACGTGGATTTTGGTTTGGTTTCACCATAAACAGAGATGTTACCACGGCGTACGTGGCAGTTAACTTTGATTTCTGTCCATTAGGATGCAGATTTTCACTGCTGCATCTTGCTTTACACTAGATTTAAACTTGTCCTAAAGGGATTTCAGTGTCAGAAATATTATAAATGTTTCGGGTTCGTCTTGAGGTCCATGTTTAGATCCCGGTCAGGCACTTGTATGTTTTCCTGTCAGGAAATTCAGCCCAGATTCTGGGTCACAGGCCACAGGATGAACAATGAGACAGGATTAAAACTCAGCAGAGAGGAACAATGGAGCATCCAAGAACGTGTCCCTCAGCCCTAAAACTGGACGAGATAAACATAGGACCACGCGCCAGAAATCCATCGTTCAAGCCAGAAACCCTGAGACAAAAATATCTCTTTATGTCAAAGAAACAAAGACTTAACTGGTCCCTGTGGAGCTGAGTCTCCAGCTGCTGCACTTGTTGATTACGTTTTTATTACCCCTCAGTGCAGAGTTTGTCAGGTCCTGCAAACTGATGTAAGAAGATAAGTCCACCGGCAGCTTACTGCTGTTGCACTGACCCACAGGTGGCAGCACTGTGCAGCAGCGTGCCAACACAAACAGGAAGGAAGAATCCTGCAGGCTGGTAAATATGGCTGAAAACAATGCTGACTTTCAAACTCTGCTTTCAATGGTTTCTGAGGAAGGAAATGTTCTCAGCACGTTTATCAGAGAAGAGGGATTCAGTCTGTGTGTTTCTGGTGAGAAACCCTGCTGAAAATGAAATGATGACTTTAGATTGTTTTCACATAAACTCCTCTGTCCACCCATAAAGTCAGATATTATTGAGTTACAGTTTCTGTGTGTCAAGTTTCATTTCTCTATTAAACCCTTTAACTGGGTTAAATAGATAATGAGAAAATATTTATTAGATCAACATGAGTCCAACAAGCTTCCTCTTTTAGTGGACCGGCATTAAGCTCTGTTTTCATACAGCTATTTTACTTTATTTTGCTTTGCTTGGCAGACACTTTTATCCAAAGCGACTTACAGGGAGCTAGCGCTGGGTCTCTGGCTCAGGGACACACCTGGTAGGGGATGGACTAGGAGTCAGACGGGATTCGAACCTGCAACCTTCTACATCCCAGTCTGACACTTAACCCATTGAGCTACGAGGCCGCTGGTATCATCAAACAAACACCTGGTTACCGGCTGGTTTTGTCAAAGGGTCCCAGGTCGTCTCCTCAAAGATCAGACCAGGCTTTCTGGGTTTACTGCATGTGGATCATTCCACTTCACATCCTGGAGTTTTGTCTTGTCGTATTGAGCGTGGTCTTTGATCCTCCGAGGCCTTCTAGCTGGCTTTGGCTAACGTGACAAGTTTTCACGAGTTGACATCAGGCTAGTTGAAGCTAAGCTAACTGACGTTAAGCTAACTGACATTAAGCTAACTGACGTTATACTAACTGACGTTAAGCTAACTGACGTTAAGCTAACTGACGTTAAGCTAACTGACGTTGAGCTAACTGACGTTAAACTAACTGACGTTGAGCTAACTGAAGTTAAGCTAACTGACGTTGAGCTAACTGACGTTAAGCTAACTGACGTTAAGCTAACTGACGTTAAGCTAACTGACGTTGAGCTAACTGACGTTAAACTAACTGACGTTGAGCTAACTGAAGTTAAGCTAACTGACGTTGAGCTAACTGAAGTTGAGCTATCTGAAGTTAAGCTAACTGACGTTAAGCTAAGTACATCACGTGAACAGAGTTTTACTTAAACCTGTCAAGTGAATGGACTTTGTCTTCAAATGATGAGCAGCTTTGGTAAGATTATTGTTGATGTTACGTATCGTATTTGTGTCTGTCCAGTACATGTACTGTAACCGTCATAGGTGTTGAGCCTGGTGTAAAAATTGATTAGTTTTGTACTTGTAGTAACATTTGTGGGATTCAGAGGTTTGCTTTTCATCTAAGGTACAAATGTAAATCCCAGAGAAGACAGCGGATTCTCTGACAGAATTGAGAAGTTCCTCTCTGCAGCAGTGACACAGAGACCAGCGACTTGGTCAAGTCTGAAACACGACCACAGAGGCTCATGTTACCTCGTGTGCATTTAAACCACCTGCACAAGCTGGAATCTAGTAAATATTAATATTAAGTTTCTGGACAAGGACGAAAGCTAAATATTCCTTTTTAAACTCCTCTAAGAACTGTGACACACTCACAGTAACACTGAAAACCATGACGCATAAATGTTCAGTAGTGAGTGCAGCTCTGCAAACGTCAGTGTGTCCTGCTCCTGCAGCCGAACTCTGGGACTGTAGCTGTTGTTGTTGTCGTGTATCTGATGTTATCTCCAGGATGCAGCGTTCTTCCTGCGTCTCACATCTATTTTCTGATGGGTGTGTGTGTGCTCTTGGGAGCAGGTGCAGTAAAGTGTGTGTGAATATTGAGTGTACTTCACTGTCTGTTACAGTTCCAGGTAACTGTTATTGTTGTAACTAGAACAGGGCGCATTATTATCATTAACATGTTATTTCATTAATGTGATAATAATGGTATTCTGCATTAACACACTTTTGTTATTATTATTATGATGATGATGAAAATTCGTTGCTCACACAGACAAACGATGGCGACACAGGAGGGGCAGGACTGTTAATCGCTGCCCAGCACTAATTGAAGCATATAGTGACCTAAAGTTGCTCTTTGCTTCCCCTCTCTTTGTCTTTGTTCCTGCTGTGGTGTCGTTCTATCTACATCTAGGTTTAGTGTGTGAGCCTGTTGCTCAACCACACATTTCACAAACACAGTCATATATTCAGGATGATGGATCGGTGTAAACAGCTGTAAATACCTGCTTTCACGTGTGATGTGTTCAATAAGTGACGGCAACATTTTCAGGCACAGAAAGTTAACTTTCCTCATTTTCATTCATTTTCTTTTTACCCGTCTCCCATTTTCAGCCTCTGAGTCTGTTCACCTTTCACCAGTCTGTGGGACTTTTTCATACCGAGGGCTTAACATTGGAATCTCACCTGTTTTAAAGACGCACTCCTCCACACCTCTTTGTCTAAATTTAACCTTGAGCCTCAGCTACTTTATATCTAACCTTTCCTGTGTCCTACAGAGCAGCAGCCGAGATTTCGTCCAGAACAGAACTTAACTGCTTTTTGTAGCGTTCAAACAAACCAGACATGTTGTGTTAATGACTTTTATTTCCCATAAAGACCTGAGGGAAGTCTCAGTCCCAGTTAGTCTGACTCCATGAAAAACAGTCAGGGCCTCAGCAGCTGTTATGAATCAGAAAGTTTAATAATTCTAAATCATAAACTTCATCATTTCAGTCCACAGGAAACGTTGTTGTCCTGCTCACTTTATCGCACGCTGACGCTAACAACCTGCGTCTTTTTAAATGTACGAGTAGTAAATTCCAGAGGCCTAAAACCAGCTTCAGGTTGATGACGACAGACGGAGCTCAGCGTCACGTGCACAGCTCCACGGGGAGCGGCTGACGCTGCAGACTGTGGTTTTCCTTTGGTTTCAGTGGAACGCATTCAAGGCTGTGGTGGCACAACAGGTTCACAACAGACAGTCTGGGGGGGGCAGAGAGACAGAGGCTCTTACAGATGCATTTGAACCTTTTAAAGAGAACAGAGTTTACATCCATCCGTGTCTCCTCCACCTAGTGTGAAAGAAAATGTTCTAATATCAGTTACTGTATATTAAGGTCAATAACACTTTGCTGATCAGCTCCAGTCTAGTTGAACAGAAAGTGAAACGTCCACACATTATCATAAAGAAGCATCATAAAGGGAACAAAGGTTTAAAGCTGAGGGTTCATGTTCAGACACACAGGACAAAACGTTTGTGCCAGTTAACACTTCTTAGTGACAAAGTGACGACACGGCGCCCTCTGGTGGACACAGACTGAAGAATATTGAGAGAATATCTGTGAAGGTTCTCAGTCATCCAGGTCATGATTATCTCAAAAAAAGGTTTATCCGAGAGCAGTCAAGAAACCTACAAGTCCAGTTGCTATCGGATAAACCTTTTTTTGAGATAATATTGAGAGAAAACCTGAAAGATTACTGACACCCAGTGGTTTAAATGTGCATTACAGGCAGAAACTATGGATTTGTCTAAGAATAAAAGCAGACGTGAGCTGTACTCCAGTGTTTCCACATCTACTTTACACTCAGGACTCAACGGTTCGGCTGTAGTTCAGTTCCTCCACTTTAAGCAGCTACAACATTAAAATTCAGCTGAAGCTCCTGATAGAACACAAGCTCTCTCTCTCAGGGAGGACAGGTCAGAGGACGTGTCCCACGAAGCTCTGTTAAGCTGAGCTCAAGTTAACTAAGTCAAAGAAAGAGACACAAAGACAAAGGAAACCTCTTTTCAGGACAAGCAGCCAATGAGGTGTTTGTACCGTGTTCGTGTTCAGAGACGGCGTTGAGGCCTGAAGACGTGATGTTTAACTAAAGATGAGAGAAGCACAAGCAATAAGAGAGAGCTACAAAACTACTGTACAGTTTTATTCCACCCGTGTTTTCATCTCCATGTAATGGCTGTTACTCCACTACATCCATTTAATGTTTTAAATGAATTCAAACATTAAATTAGTCAGTTAGTTAGCTCAGATTCCTCTAGGTGGCCTAGTAGCTCAGGGAGCAACAGAGCGTCACACTGCACAAATTACAATGTGATTCATGAAAATAACAATAATACCTTTTATTATAAAAAGCTGAGGTATAATTTATAAAATAAAGTTCTTAAATTAGCTCCTGCTCTTTTTGTTCCACAGTCTGCAGCTATCGACACGTTTTAATCTGAAGGTGCTTTTTAAGAACTAAAAACAAGAAAGTATACCTCTAGTTTACTTCTATGTACTTTTATACCTATACACCAGCACCCCATGTACTTAAGTGAACTTCAAGTATCAGAATCTGCTTCATTTGCAGACGATGCTGCTCGTACGAGGAAAAAGCTTCTGGTCGTTTGTTGCTTTTCTAGGACGGAACAGAAATTACAACCAGTGGGAAACAAAGACATCCAGCTCTTCTCTCTCTCTCTCTCGAGTATAATTATACTAAATGCGAACTTATACTTACCTTTTGATTTTCCCTTTAATCCAGGTCAGTCTGGGTGTTGTCACTGTCCCTGTACTTTGATCAAACTGAAGTGATGAACCAACCTTATTTACTTTTTCCAGTTCCAGTAAAATGTTGTTTGTTACTTACGTAAAACTTTATTTACCGACAAACGTTCACAGAAAAATAAATATCTTTTCACTGAACAACAACTTTTTCTACATCAACAAATTCAGAGTCTGATGCTGCAACATGCTCAAAATGACGGTTATAACATTTATTTTTTCTACCGATCCTCTTGATATTTTCTCTAGTTTAACAGCGTGAGAAAAGATACATTTTTATGTTTGTGTGATGTTATTATTTGTTGTATGTTAAATATTTGCTGTTATCTTTAAACAGTCAACATATACGTCTAACTTTGAAGAAACCGGGCTGGCTGCTGGTTATATGAGAGAGAACAGGGCTTTATGACAGAGAAGTTTGCTACTTTCAAAATAATAATTTAATGATAA
Source organism: Microctenopoma steveboyesi (assembly GCA_032359275.1). NCBI lineage: Eukaryota > Metazoa > Chordata > Actinopteri > Anabantiformes > Anabantidae > Microctenopoma > Microctenopoma steveboyesi. The sequence goes on along the minus strand of JAUMHF010000021.1, from coordinate 21,473,359 downwards.
ACATTTATCCCAGAAAAATTACATGTTAAAAAATCTGACAAAACCCATTTGAGGTAAATTTAGTTTAATGCTTTTGCAGAAAAATGTATGTGTGCTATTAACCTGACAGCCTGTTAACGATCATCTGGACATTTTCTCCCGTTACTTTGAGCAGTGTGATAACAAAACTAATAAATTCACATTCAGCCAAATAGAAATGACTAAAGAAACGTTTATATGTTTTAAATGATGTTGCTTTTCTGTTGCTTGCTGCGGCAAATATTTGCTTTAACTTTAAACATTCAAAGACCCTGGACACAGTCAACATATGAAGAAACCAGGTTGGCTGTTGGTTCCCTCCTCCTCCTCCCCCTCCTCCTCCAAGAGGGAAAAGCAGAGCGCTGGAACACGTTGGTGTCACGACTGTGAAGGTTCTCAGTCGTCCAGGTCATGGTTATCTCAAAAAGGAATGAAGGGTGAAACCTAACAAGTCCAGTTGCTATTGGATAAACCTTTTTTGAGATAGTTGGTGTCACGTGTTTTCAACCCTTGTCACCATTGGATTCAGAAAGCGTCACAGTCCATGAAACATAACAAGGATGTAATTAATTAGATGAATGATTGAATTAATGGATCACCTAACATCCCTGATTGTTGCTGAACCTTTGGACATTAAATATGCCATCGATGTGATCTTTTAAATGAAAGGAAACAAAACATCACACATTTTAAGCATTTTAACCCATAAACTTACATTTAACAACACAACTTGTATGTAACTCGTTTATTAACCGTTGCCTCTTTATGTTTTAGTACCATTTATTCATGCTAATAATGTCATTATGTGTGATTTATAAAAAAAAAGTACACAGAAAGGATTTTAACCTGGAGTTTAGATGCTCTCAACATTTGGACCTTGGACACACTGAGACGTCCCAGGACTGTCAACAAATACGCCTGTCTTTGAAGAGACCTGGTTGGTTACTGGTGTCGTCCTCCCGGTTATTTATGAGGGAACTGGATCTTGAAGCTTTTATAGCTGCGTGGTGTTTGGTTTGTTGGCTGGGGGACAGACAGTGGTGATCATGGGTTCTTCCCACTCTCAGGAAAACATTGCAGCAATAACAGAATATGCCTCTGTAATTTATGAGAACGCATTAGGAGAGACATGTCTGATACCAGATATTGGTATTGATGAGTCTCTGGTGAAATATTCTGGCTTGGACTCTAACTCAGTGCTGCAGACCTACTCTAATGACCTGGTCCACAGTGTGCCACGGTTCACTGCGAGTCTGGGAACTAGTCTGGCCGCGTTGAATTCAGTCCCAAACGCCGTTGGACTTGGTGCGTTGGTGATTTCTATGATCATCGAGTTCATCTTGAAGGGAACCTCAGAAATAAATTATGATTCATTCAGCATGCTCCGCCGCGTGTTCGCAGAAGAGAAGGCTTCATCTGTCAGAAACACGATGTCACACTCTTTGAAGCAACATCACATATATTTTAAAGACGAACAGAAACTACTTACAGAGCTGGGCACCCTACAACAGCAGCTGAGCAGCCAACTCACCATCCTCCAAGAGTCTCTGCGCGACGGACAGATGAGCACACGTGGGCTCAAAATCTGGGTGAACGGAGCCTTCTTCCACGTGCAGCTGATGATACACGAGGCTCGACTGAGCAGAGCTCATCAGACTGACCAGCAAGCGGCAAACACGGCTCATTCAGTCAGTGCTGCCGTTGATTATTATTTGATGCACCTGGATAACTTGTTGGAGAGATACAGGTCTTATAAGTTCAGCAAAACTACACTAAGTTTGAGCCCCGCAGGCAAAAGCCACCTTGAGAACTGCGGTATTGCACTCGGGGCAGTATCCTGCGTGCGACCAGATATATATCTTAAAAACACAGAGTTAGACTGTTTTCATTATAGAAACACTGTCACAAATTATCCAACTTCTCGTTTGATTGAGGTACTTGTAAATAATTTTATATCAAATGAACCAGTCTCAGGCATTAAAAACCAATTTTCAAATGTCAAGACGAACCTCAACTCTCTGATCAACCAACATGATGCTTTCTTTTCGCCTAGGCTTCATTTAGCCGGGAAAATTCTTTAGGTTATGGCATATATGAAATTATCCAAAACTATGCAAAAAAACAAACAAGTCTAGTTGCTGTTGAATAATTTTTTGACCTGAATGACTGAAAACCTTTTAGAAACTGATTTTGTCAGTTTGCTTTGTTTGCTGATGTTATTTGGTGGAATGATTGATCTCATGCCTTCATGGAAATCAACTGAAGGTTTTGTCGCCAACATGTGATGGAAACACTTTGATCTTCTAATTCTCATGTAAAACATTCATAGGTTGTACCTATGAACTTCTAGGGTGTAGGATTGTGTGAGAAATGTCATTTCTCATCTGTACAGTGAGGTTTGATGGTCGTCTAACAGCTGGTCTAAACTGTTGCACGTGTACAGACTGTTTTTTTATCATTTTTTAATTTTGCCTCCATGATGTTCACTGATCAACAATAAACACTTTAGATCCAGATGTTTGTGACTCGGTAACAGCTGCTGCCTTTACTGTGTCCGTGTCGGATTCTTCTGGATCTAATTCATTTCTTTATTTGTGTGCTGTGATTTAGCCTCAGAAACACGTTGTGGCCTGATGTTATTACGCCTGTTGATTTAGAAGCTAAACGCTGCTAATGTCGTAATATTGTGCATCTTTACACCTGGTGTTTACTATAAAGTCTGTCAGTGAAATTCTGTGTGTGGTCGTTTATTCTTGTTCACCTCAAGTGGCTGCATTTCTACCATGAAATACTCTCAGCTCTCTATTCAGAGCAAATACTTGTAGTCTTGTAGACAAACCTCCTACATGTTCCTGATGTATCTTATCAGGCGGGAGTGGACAGAAACAAGCTACAGCACTTATTAACAATGTGAAGACATAAGTTCACTGGTGGATGTTTCACCTTTTAGATGTGGTCTTTTTCTCCTCCACCCTTCAGACCTTATGTAGAACCAGTTTAGGATTTTCTTTTCTCACATTGAAGTCCTCTATTTCTCTCTCTATACCTCTGATCTTCATGTAGACATTTAGGTTTGTCAGACACAAACACAGCGACGCGTCCAGGAGTTTCCACTTTCTTCCTCGGTTTCCTGCAGATTCACAGCTGGAGTCTGTTGGTAACTTTAGAGGCAGATGAAGTCAAAAAAAGAAGAGCGTAGTTTTTCCCTCTTGCTGCAGCTGGTGTCCTGAAAATACCTGAGTAATTACAGCTCATTTTAATAAAACTGACTGATATTTTAAGCCTGAATTCGTTTCAAACTAGTGAGTTTTCCCCTTTTTATGTCCCGTCTGTTGCTGTTGCTGCAAGTGTTCGCGGGGGAACAGCAGTGTGGTCTCCCGTCCCCCTGTTGGTCGTGGCGATTCTCAGGTCAGAACAGGTTGTTGGTTCATTCTACTGGGAAAAAGCCTGGATTAGTTTTCAGCAATGAATATTTATTTGTTTCTCAGTTCTTATATTAGAACAATTAGAAAGACAAAGGTTGTTTCTTGGCTGCTCTCTCTCTACAAAGAACCAGCTCCAGGTTGTTGTCAGACTCAACTTGCAGCAGCAGGGAATGAGCTGCTGCCCAACAAAATGGACGAGCTGCACCTCCTGAGCAGGTCAAATAAAGACTTTCTTTTCTTTTTGCCTGTAACTTCTAGTTCTTCGCGTGTCTGTACTGTCCTGGAAGAGCCATAAAGGCTCAGCATACTTGAATAAAGCTGATTCTGATTCTGTCTGAAGGCCTGTACCTCTGACCGCTGATCTTACCATACCATACCAACTTTATTTATAAACCACTTTAAAACAAACCACAAAGGGACAAAGTGCTGTACAGAGGTAAAATAACATAAAACAGTTAGAATTAGATATAA
>JAUMHF010000021.1:21429774-21446470 GCA_032359275.1 Microctenopoma steveboyesi | reverse complement strand
ATGGTAGAGAGAAGCTGTGAGACAGACAGAGACAGAGAGGTAGAGGGTGAGACAGCTCAGTCCAATCTAACAGCACAATCAGTTTAGTGGGATCATCTTACTCTGCTCGGCACTGAGAGTGATGCATGCTGGGAAATTACAGACGTCAGGACGAACAGGGCCGAGATAAAAACAGACGCAGCTCCGTCCAGTAAATCTGTGTGTGAAACTCGTCCACCTTTCCCAGCAGACCTGAGACATCAGAACATCAGCCAAACATCAACTGATGAGATTCTGGTTCCTTGAGGTCAAAATGTCTGTGACCTCTGTCCGTCCACCAGAACAAAAAATGTCGCCCCTAAGTCAGGACTAACGGGACAAATGACCAGCTCTGACTGTCAGTTAGTGAATCAATTAGACCCTTAAATGTTTCTTTTTCTGTGGTAACTGAATATTTACTGAAACGTTTTATCTTTAACACTGAGATGCTGCTTTTCTAACATTTACTGATTCATGAGTTTTTGATACAGGAACAGAGCGAGACACCAATCTGACAATGGATGGACCACAGGTCCCCACAGGACGGGGTCCCCACAGGACGGGGTCCCACAGGCCGGGGTCCCACAGGCCGGGGTCCCACAGGCCGGGGGCCCTCGTCTGTGTCTGCGTATAAAGGGACAGTTACACATTTTGTGTTTTAAGTGAAAAGCGTGTAACTGACCCAAACATGACTGAAGACAGACACACGAGGAAGAGGAGAGAGACCAGAAACCAGAATCAGAACAATCGAAAACAAGCAACAGGATCCAAATACACGGACGCGTGTAGCTGAAAGAACCGTCACTAGAATCAGGTTCGGAGCGTTTGGAGCAGAACATTCAGTAGCTGGTGTAGGTGGAGCTGCAGTTTGAATCCAGCTCCGACATGTCTGCAGGCGGGGTGGGTGGGGGTGGGGGCGTGTTAGATGCTGTCAGGAATTCATTTACCCCACCTAATCGACCCCACGGAGCACTCGGGACACGTCCGTCTCTGTCGGCCGATGGTTCCGATTAGCTCGTCGCGGTGTTTCCAGGCAGACTTAGTCCGGACCGACGTGTCCGCTTCCTGCGGAGATCGTTTGTGTACGAGAGGAGGAGTCACTCGGTGCCTTATGACGGGACCAGTCACAAAAGGGGATTTAAGATATGAGACGTTTACCAGTCAAACACTGATTATTGATTATCTGACTTACTGTAAGTGCTGATTAGCATTAGAGTGAAACCTCAGTGAATGTCAGACGGACAAAGACAGCTAGGAGTCACACCTCCACTTTAAATAGACGCTCTTTGTCTCCTCCTATGTTTTGGTCCGCCCCCACCCGCTGACGCGACGTCACACAGGTGGCGAGCTAATAGACGTGTCATTAAAGCAGACGTCACACGGAGCGGCTGACGTGATTGGCTCAGAGAGTCGCTCCTGTAGCAGCAGTTGCTATGCAGGTTTCTGCCTTTTCCACGGCTGACGCACACTCACGGACACGTGCACACGCGCACGCTGAACATCTGGGCTAAAAACATCAGTGTTTGCGAAGCAACTGATGTGAATAGACAGAATGGAAATACCTGAGAAATCATGAGAGAATGGAAGAGAGGTCAAGACAGTAGGTCACAGGGTTTAGTTTTTATTTTTTAATTGATTAGAATCAGAAACCTTTATTGTCACGGACATACAATACATAACTCGTTATTGTCATGTTTAGTACAATAATACAACGAATCTGGAAAACCACTAAACACAACACAGCAAACTTAAGGGTGAAAATATAACCTGTGCAAAAAAAAAATTGTGTATTAAAGTAGTGCAATAGTGTAAAATGACAAGGTGCATGGTTTGTTTACTTTGCTGATGGCTGTTGGATAAAGGTTCGTTTAACGGGGTGATGCCCAGGGTGGGAGGGGCCCTGATGATGTTTGCCAGCCTGCTGAGGTACTGTGATGTGGCAAGGTCTGCCAGACGGGGCGGGGGGCACCCGACGATTGCACTGTGTGAGCAAAGCACCTTGTCCAGAGTTTAGCCAGTATGACACTATTACATTACATTGTACCTCGCGCTTTAAATTTTAATTCTTAATGTTCATATTACATCATAACATTTGCTTTACACTCCCTATCTATTTACATGTATATATTTATATTTATGAAGCCATTCAACTGTTTAAATAAACCAAATGATACAAAGTTTAGTTTCCTCTAATGAAATTAGTACGTATGTGAAGTCTGTTATTTCTTAATAACAAATAATTATGGGAATAACAGGTGAAAACTATTATCGGCTGAGCAGAGTATAATAAAAAATACAGGTAAAAATACCATGCGAATAAAAAAAGGGAATAAATAAACTTATATTTATAACATTTAACATAATACATATTATGGTTTTAACACACAACAAACTACAGATTTTGATAAATTACACGCATAAACAAAAACGCTTTCGTGACGTATCGGGCGTATTGGCGTCATCGCGTTAGCACTGTGACGTAGACACGTGGAGAGAAGGAACGCTCCACCACGTTTGTTTGGAGGCCACGAGCTTTGCTCCGGTAATTCACCCGTTTTTCACTTACTTTTCGCAGTTATTTTTAAAACGGAATCGGGCGCGAGTTCAGTGAAAACTGTTCGTAGTGTGGTTGTTTGAGCTAATTTCGTCTTTGGCGCTGCTGAACGTGACTTTTTAAAACTAGCTAGCTAGTTAGCCTGCTAACGTTAGCTTTGGTGCTTCTGAAGTGTCACATATGATGAACTAAGTGATAGTTTACCTAATAATAATAATAACAGTCTTTAACTTTATGTGGTTATTATCAGCTCGGTAGTGTGATAAACGTCTTTTGTAGGATCAGAAGTTGACCATAGTCTCCGTCGTGATGGCTGTCAGAGCATCGTTTGAGAAAAACAACGAGATCGGCTGCTTCGCCAAGTTGACCAACACTTACTGCCTGGTGGCCATCGGAGGCTCCGAGAACTTCTACAGGTGAGTCTCCGCCTGCCCTCAGGCAGCAGTAGCAGTAGCAGGCTAAACGTTAGCTTCCTACCACCGGGGTGTAACTTCTCTGTCCTCACTCAACACTGGTTGGGTGAAAAGTTACTGTGAATTTCTGTGACTTGTGCTGCTTCTCTCCGTCACCATCAATTCATTTAGTGTCAAACTGACTTTTAAAGTTAGCGCTTCTCTATCAGAATCAGTTTAACGTGACTGGTTTGTGCTGAAATAAACGACAAGCTTTCGTTTGTGTGGCCGCAGCGTGTTTGAAGGAGAGCTGTCAGAAACCATCCCGGTGGTTCACGCGTCCATAGCAGGATGTCGCATCATAGGGAGGATGTGTGTGGGTGAGTACAACGCTAGAGCAAGAAAACACACACACCACATGCAGCTGGCCACCATCTTCTGGATGTATTTTTACCTCACAACCTCTGTCTTTATGCTGCCGTTTGATCTCGTGTCATTGCTGAATTTTCAATTCATGGCTCAGATTTGAAACAAGAGCCATCAACACACGCACGCTCCTGATGATTTTTCTCTTTGTCCTGTAATCAGGAAACCGTCACGGCCTTCTGGTGCCAAACAATACGACCGACCAGGAGCTGCAGCACATCAGAAACAGTCTACCGGACACAGTGAGGATCCAGAGGGTGGAGGAGAGGCTGTCTGCTCTCGGTAATGTCATCGCCTGCAACGACTACGTAGCGCTGGTCCATCCCGACATTGACAGGGTGAGAACCGCTCACCTGCACGCCTCAGCTGATGTGCACCATGTCTGTTTCTTCATCTGATTGTTGTTTGGTCATTGGTCGTTTAAGAAGCTGGTTGTGCAGAGAATCCAGTCAGTTACAGTTTCCTGGTTTGAGCCAGACACCTGGAATCAGCAGGTGAACTTTAACCCCTCCATATGCCTCCTGTTCAGGAGACGGAGGAGATCATTGCAGACACGCTGAAGGTGGAGGTTTTCCGTCAGACGGTAGCGGAGCAGGTCCTGGTCGGCTCGTACTGCGTGTTCAGCAATCAAGGCGGCCTCGTCCACCCAAAGACGTCTATAGAGGACCAGGACGAGCTGTCGTCTCTGCTACAAGTTCCTCTGGTGGTGAGCTTCAACAGTTTGCTTGTTTGTCGGGGGAACCTCCTCCTCCCATCCCTCATAAATCACATGTAGAATTTACTTGATCAGTATGAGAGAAGAAAATTAAAGCAGACTTCCTGTCCAGGCTGGGACAGTCAACCGGGGCAGTGAGGTGATCGCGGCGGGGATGGTGGTCAACGACTGGTGCGCGTTTTGTGGACTGGACACCACCAGCACAGAGCTGTCGGTCATCGAGAGCGTCTTCAGACTCAGCGGCACGGCGCAGCCCTCGGCCATCGCCACCAGCATGAGGGACTCGCTCATCGACAGGTGAGTCACACACAGTAGGTTTACTGCCCTCTGTTGGCTGATCACTGTATTGCACCTGTTTTTCTCTCCGTCGCCCTGAGGTGGTGTCTTCCAGTTTCTGATTTAAACCTGTGGTTTCTATTGTATCTGCAGGGAGTCCGCAGGGTTTTAAAAAATGTATTAAAGTAGTAAATTACATAATCAAAAAAAGGCCATTAAAAGGTATGAATCGTCGTCTAATAATGAATACTAAGGAATCAAATTTTCGTGTAACTTTATATAACACTGGATGAGACTCGTTCATTATAATTAGGTGATGCTAACGTCGTCTCAAACAGTTTGTGCTGAAACACCAGCTGCTGCTGACGCTCAGAAATCCAAAGGAACTGTCTTCATGGGTCAGAGCAGAGGTGGTGAGAGAACCCGGCGGGGTACGTTCCTAATATAATTGTAGAGGAAACACGAGACATATCATCAGAGTTTGAGACTGTGAGGCCTGAGACATGATGCAGATGTTGTTTTAGTGATGCAATAAGCTTTGACATCATTTATTCTGTAAAATAATCTTCAGAGTGAAAACTCTGGCTACTGCTGTGGATCCAACACCTGAACCAGACCTTAGATCAGCTGAGAGCTGGGCCTTTCCTTGTTGCTCCAACCTAAACATACGTCATCTCTGCTTCTGTGCTGCCGCCACCCTCAGATTTGGATCATTAATTAATTAAATGCAAGATATTCCCAGATTAGTGAGTAAATCTATTGAGTTGACATTTAAAATAGTTTCTACTGGACAAGAGTGTGTGAATCAGTTTAACGGTTAGAAAGGGTGTCGATCAAAGCAGTTGCTGCTCAGTGTCGTTTTGGCTTTAAAAAGTATTCAGGAGGTATTGAAAATGTATTAAATTGAACTTTAGGATTTCCGTATATCCCCCGATCCGAGACCCAGGACGAGGACCGATGCTCTGTGTCTGTGTAATACTTCCATCTGCGTCTGACGAGGGTATAAACTCAGTTAAACCGCTGCAGACTCTTCACAGTACTCACTGCTTTACGTTAAATAACAGTTTTTGCTCCAACTTAGAAAACAAGCTGTAAACATTTCGCTTACGTACGGATTTGGTCTGACTGGTAACAACCCGGATTACATTTGATCCGGATTCTTTCTTATTTACACACAGATTGTAACACTTAACCTTCACGACACTTGTGGAACAGAGTGACTCATTAATACACACACTCTAAATGAAATCACCAGGAGTGATACTTGTCTTTTCTCACAGCCTGTAAAAGGCGTTTCTGCAGCTCTGACACACCAACACACACATGCAGCCAGCTGTTGTACCAACACTCTGGGGTTATCAGGTGCATCAGACCATCATCTGATCCAGGTCAGATCTGGGACACGTATTTGTTAAAATGTAAAAACATACTTATCGTCACTGACTCCTACATTAGATGTTAGAAAAGCTGCTGAGTCGTGTTTAAATAAGTCCGTGTGCTGCTGTTTGACCAGATCCTGACATGTTTACTGTTACAGGGACATGAGACCTGAAGCTTCTTCTGTCTCTGTCTCCTCAGCATGGCGTAAGCTGCTTTTTCCCGCCGCCATCAAAGAGCTCTGCTGCCGTTCGCCTGCTCTCAGGTCTGAGCTCAGAACACCTGGTTCACTCTCTCACACGTCGAGGCCTTTTGTTTCAGCAAGGAAGCAGTGGGACAGAAACACGGTCTGAGACGAACAACAACAAAAAGATAAAAACACATCCAGACTAAAAAATGCTAATTAAATGTCTTTCTGTGCGTCACGTGTTCTGATGGACTCTGACGGAGCTGGACATGTTCTGTCCCGCCTTTTTTTAGTGGTGGTCTGTGGGGTGAAATGTTTTTGTCTACAGGGGGATTTGGTTGTATGTCTTTGGCCACTGGGGAATTCAGAGCAGGTTTGGGTGGAGACAGAATCTGTGGTCAGTGTCTCACATGTCAACATTTACCTGAAGAAAGTGACAAAAAATAAACAAAAGCTTCCTCTTCATCTGGCTGATGTAGTTCTTTAGGACAAAAAACGACAGAAAACGAGTGATAACGTAATAAAAACAAACATCAGATCTCGTTGTGTTAGTAAATGGTTTATTTAGCCTCACTGAATCGCCATCGATGCCTCGTGTTGAGCAGCTTTAACACGTCGACAAAAGACGGCGGAAGTCGTTTAAAGGCAACTTCTCTGTATTTATTGGCAAATGCTTTGAATAAGGTTGTAGCAATGCATCTACGAATCACCCCCCCACCCCAAAAAATAGGGACAGCGTGGGAAGCCTAAAGAAAACACTCGACACAGATACGTGCGTTTTATGATCGTTTACACTTCTTTTGTTAGTGTCACACATACAGTTTACATTGTTTGGGAAACAGACATTTTTCATCTATAGCATAAAACTTCTACATCTTAAAAAAAGTCTAAACATGCCAGGTTTGTAGTGCATCACAACCTGTTAGTCTGTAAAGTCGTATTAAACAAAGGCAGACAAAGGAGGAGCGGGTACAAATGAAACGTGTTCTATAGACAGTAATTCCTACAAAATCCTACGCCAACTCTTTTTTTAAGATTTGTATTAATTTATGTGCAAAAGAAGCTCATTTCCTACACTACATACATTTTATGTCTAAAGCTCAACGCTCTGCTACCAGAACACGCTGCGTTCTTACAAGCTCAACACAAGGCCAGGACGAGTCGCCCTCGCCTCCCCCCACCCCCCACAGCTCTAACCCTTCAGTGGGATCTGATTACGTCCTGGCTTCCTGCACAGGCTGCGTCAGCTCTGCTCAACACACCCAGTGAGATCATTATATTAACATGTCTGTGCACTGTCGGAAAGGAGACGCATACGTCCCACCCTGGAATCGTCCCCATGTACCTGCTTCTAACCCCCACCCACCCGTGCAGACAGTGTGGAGCTCTGAGCCTTGTGCAGGAACACAGACGAGTAGTGTGGGGAGAAAAGTATGGGGGGGGGGGGTGAACAGCTACAGTGCTGCTGTTCCCGTCTGTAAGAGGAGAAATATTGCACATGTCAAATTACTGCAGATGCTAACAACATTATGAGGATTACAGTAAAACACAGCCCGACTGTCAGGAGCTGTGGAGTAAAACTAACGCACAACACAAACTACAACTAACGAGTTCTTACGTGCACGTCAGTTTCAGGATGTTTGGTTTGTTCCACCCTTTCAAAATAAAAGAGTAAAACCCAGAGCTGTTAACTCTGAGGGGAGGAGAGACACGCGGGACGTCCTCTGGCTTTGGACCTAGTGTTACACATACTGACCAATAAGAGAAGGTGCTGACTGTGACAGATCAACGAGGTGGGGGTGTGCGCCACATGTACACTGGCTGACGGGGGTGCTGCTACTTGGGCCTGCAATGCAACAAAGTGGAGTGGATCATAAAGTTCTGGTCGGTTCCGATGCTGTACACCTCTACCCATCAAGCATCCTCACCCTCGGCTACCTCCCTCCCAGGTTCCCAGTAATAGAAGATGCCCCCACTCTGCCTCCCTAGCAGCCGAAGGTCTCCTGAGAGGCGTAGACCATGTAGAGGAAGCCGTCTTCGTCCCTCTCCTGCTCGTAGATCTCAGAGATGGGCGTGGACACGGACACCATGCTGTGCTGGTTGACCAGCAGGAAGAAGGCCTGTGTGGGGTTCAGCTGCAGCCGGCGCCTGGGGGGGGGGGGGGCACAGTAAATGTTCTGACAGTTGTTTAAATCAGCAGAGACGTACAGTAGCTACTGTGACAACGGACCGCTCACCAGCGTTACACCTGCAAAACTAAACGAGGATCTTTCAGTTGTGAGAAACGAACGGCACCGCTCTTCAGTTCACGATGATAAATTCTCACTTTTAATGATCTGGATTCATGGTACATCGCCACTGAAATGCTCTGAATGCGCCACTCGCATCGACTGTTCTGATTTAGCTCCCTCATCTTCAGTCGTCTTCTAATGTTTCGTCTCATCTTTCCCTCCTCACTCTTTGGGCTCAATGATCTGAAGACGGATCTACAACAGTGAACTGTATTTAGGTGGCTGTGTGTGCGTTTACCTGATGATCTTGACCAGCTCACTCATGTTGACGTGGTCGGGTACCAGGAACTTGGTCTTGTCCAGAACAGGCAGCTGCTTCTCTCCCTTATATCTCTCAATGATCACCTGCAGCAACAAAGACACAACAACCTGAAATGATTGAATATATTATCTTCTGAAGTCCAGGACAAGTCATCGTCCTCTGCACAGTCGCTCATGCGCTTTATGGCGACTCCTTTGTCCCTGAATTTGTTACCCGAGGACAGAGACGGGCTCGCTGCCTCCTGCTGTTTCTTTAAATGCTACACTAAGCTAGCAGCTGCTGGATGTGGTTTCACATTAATCATAGAGATGCAGACGATGGAATCGATCCCACCATTTCCCAATGTTCTCACACCTCCTCTAAGAACAGATGGCTGTAATCACATTTTCCAAACGTCCATCGTGTGTGTTCTCCGCTCACAAACACACGATGTACCGGGCCTAATGTTCTCTGTCACTAAAACATTTATTGAAGTCGAGCACTGGCTCCACTCGCTGTGTAGCACGACCCACAACAGGTCTGACAGCATTTTTATTCAGGAATTCTTCAGCTTTCTGTAGCTTTTTACGCACACCTCACACACCACGTCACATTTCTGACAGGCTGCATGCATCATGTCTGAACTGTGGCGTCTTAAAGCATGAGATTTTAACAGCAGCTTACGGGGATCTTGTTGGGGTGCTGCTCGCGGATCTGCTGGACCTCTTTGCACCGGTCGGCTGTGGGCAACAAAAGACAAAAAAACAACCCGTTAAATTTAGGGAATCTGCTTCCTGACCGAAGACAAAGGCGCACAGGCTTCAACCACATTTATTTATAGTCAATTTCAAGTTCAGCGCCCTGAGTAACCTTCTCATATCACTCACACATGAGGTAATGTATGACATCAGGCACTTTACACTTGGACCTGGGTAAAAACCTTACATTTTTAGCTTTTAGGTATCAGTTTCCTCCCAAAATAACCCACGGATCGACTCCAGGCAAAGAAATCTCAGGTCTGGTCCACCACTGGAATACAGGTGCATTTATTCACTTACACTGGGATTGTTCTGCAGATCAAATTTAACAGCTCACATAACGGACAACACAGATGCTTTGTCTTAACCGTACAACTGTCCTCGCTGGTACTGAATCGTAACCGTGTATTTAATACCCGGCTTCTTTGAAAGAGGCAACGCTGGTCCTACAGGAACTTGAAATGAAGCATTGTGTCTCAGGTCAAATAACCAACACCTTTAATTCATTTACTGTATAAACCAAAGACGGTACCGACCCACACACATCTTATTATTCTCACTCTTATCTTACAGATGTATAATCAGACTGATATTTTTGTCCTTCCCAGCTGTGACCGCGAGGCTTCTCCCATTTTTCCCCGTAGGAGCACTTTATGAGGTTCAGGGAAGCCGGGCTCCTCCCTGTGCAGCACGGCAGCATCAGATGTCCACACACGGGACGGAACACGCGTGGATGGGATCATGTGTCAGCACATGTTGTTGTCTTAAAGCGAGCTGCTCCCTCCACCTCGGTTAGTTGTGTAAAAAGCTGCTAACAGGAGGCCATGTTAGCCAGATGGCCTCTGAGCAGTAGCGGCCACAGACTTGACCTACAGGGCAGAGACACTGGTCCTGGTCGCTCCTGGTCCAAACGCGATGGCGTCGATGGCATGAAATTAGATTTCAGGTTCATTTCTCGCTCCCGATCAGCACAAAAACCTTTTATTTGTTTCATTTAATGATAAGACGCGTCAGGCGGTGTCGAACCGTGGCACCACACCGAGCTGAGAAACGCGTATAGTAAAGGTGACAATGATAAAAACAGACACGTAAACACCGAGGACCAACACTTGTCAACACACAGGGAGAGCTAGGTGGCTAACGGCCCGGCTAGCTACTAGCTGCTGAGTTCGGCCAGTTAACGGTCACAGCCTCGGCGCTTTCTTACCAAACGTCCTCCTCTGCTTGAAGGGTCTGTCGGACGGCATGTCTGTGTGTCGGTACGCGGTCGGGACCTGCTTATTGCGCTCCGCGGCAGCTCGTGAACCTAACGCGGCTCAGTTTAAAGCGTCTCTGCGGTCGCTGTGAAAAACGGCTCCGGACAAACAAAGCCAGTAAACCGAGCCGCTGACGTCACCCGCTTGTATTTAAAGGGGACGTGCACCTATATGTAACTGTACTCTGTCCGGAGTAACCCAGAACTTTTCATGAAGTACGCATTTCAGGTGTATTCTATTATTTTATACTTCATTATATTTGATAACCCATAGACCTAACGGATCCCAATGTGAAAATCACAAGCTACACAGGCGGTATATACATTTTCTCCGTTACTGTTAAATAAAATATTGCGGTACTCGTACTTTTCTTCTGTATTTCCATTTTATGTTACTTTGACTTTACTACAAACGAGACAAAATATTGTACCTTTACTCTTCTACCTACATTTTAACAAAAGCCCTTTTAGCCTTCAAATTAAACATTAATTCACCAAAAACAAAAAACGGAGTAAAATCTAGCTACACACGGTCTTCGTGACAAAGGGAAAAACACAGGACAAAGATCGTTTATACATGTTTAATTTGATACAAATAACCAACAGCAAGGAGACGTAAAACGAGCAGTGTTTGTAGTGTAGTTCACTGCTCACCACTAAAATACTGTACTTCAATGTGTACTGCTGACAAAACAATAAATAATAACCCCACGGTTTGAGGACAAATTCAAAGATGTGCTGTGGCCTCTCTCTCATCTTTTCTTTGCACTTTGCAGACACATGAACTGATCCAGTATGTTGGGCATAG
Source organism: Microctenopoma steveboyesi (assembly GCA_032359275.1). NCBI lineage: Eukaryota > Metazoa > Chordata > Actinopteri > Anabantiformes > Anabantidae > Microctenopoma > Microctenopoma steveboyesi. Next base: position 21,435,172 of record JAUMHF010000021.1, on the reverse strand, counting down.
GTACTTCCATAAACCTGGGGAGATAACGTATAGTATCTAAGACAGGAGGCTGAACTGGAATGCTAAAATAAAGAAGAAGAAAGAGATCGACTGTTAAATGGTTCGTTTTGGTCATTTGACTCAGTTCTTTGTGCAGCAAGTGCAGATCAAGTTTCTGTTAAACAGGTTCTTTTGATTTAGCAAGACAAAAATGTGTTTGGCTATTTTAAATATGAAAGAAAGTACTGAGTTGGAAGCAGTTTCAGTCTGATGGGTTCTGAATGACGATCAGGAAATAGTCCTTGTCTGTGAAGAAAAGGGAAAATAGTTCAAACCAGGCTCAGAGTTGTCCAAGAAAAACGAGGAGATTCACATTAGCAGACGTTTTATTTTTATATCTATGAAGAAAATATTTTATAAAAAATACGACATTGTGATAATTAGAACTTTTAGAGACCAGGTCTGCATTCACTTAGGAAATCGACTGAAGAAAGTTGGTTTGTTACTTAACTGCATGTAAACAGAGTCACTTTTATTTTGATGACAACCTTTTAAACAACGGTAAATGAACCTCTTATAAGTTGCTTCAGACTTTAAGTTGTCCTAAGTAAAGCTTTAGCTCCCTCCTCACCTGGAGCGATCATGATCTCATTCTTCTTGGAGCGGACGCGCAGGAAGGTGAGGTCGTTCTGGGGGTCGATGTCTCGTACAGTGCTCCTGGCCTTCATCACCAGCTGGTGGATCAGTCCTGCATACTGCACCGTGCTGGAGTTATCCAGAGTCGTCTTGACTGGGATTCCTGAACAAAAAAACATCACTAGAAATGAACCTCTAGTTTGATTATATGCTGTAAATTTCTCCGTGCTTGTTATGCTTAACTTTCAATAACACATTAAATTTGAATGAATGTATTCTAATTTAGAATGAATGTATTCTTTAAAAGACGCTGTGGAGGACTTTTTTTCTGTATTTTACCTTCTGAATTAACGATGATGATTCCCTGCACTCCCTTCTGGGTTTGGATCCTTTTCAGAGTTTCTTCTACTTCAGCCTGAAGGATGGAGACATGGATAAGCATTTAGATGCTAAAGTGACTAATCACCTAAACTATTTGCAGAACGAAATTCAATTTATGTTATTTATATAGCGCTAAATCATAACAAATGTCATCACAAAGCAATTTACTTGTGGGATGCTCGTACAATTAGAAATATTCCTGGGGTGGGAGTAAAGGAGAGTAACGCCTCACAGCAGTGTTTGAAGCCAGTGCAATATAAGCTATATATCGGGTGTCCTCTAAACATGCTTGAAGTTTTACTAATTGATTTGATTCATTTGGCTTCTCAGATAAATATAGCTGGGTTTCATTCGCGTAGCGTTTATAGACTCTTTACCTTTAATATTGCCAAGCAGAACTAAAGTCATAAAAAACTAAATAATCGGCTGTCAAAACATGCTGCAAAAACCAACTAGACCCTGTTATCCTGACAACGCCCGGCTAGCGTTAGCGGGCTAGCCCCGATTAGCATTTTATCAAACTCCTTTTTTGGAAAACTATACATTCAACAACAGTTAAATCAGTTAAACAGAACAAGTTAACTCTTAATACACGCGAGGCAGTCATCACAGCTTACCATTCTGAGTATCTGAGAATAAATCCGTCAGAAATTGGTCTCTGAGCTCAGAAGAAACAGCTAACCGTCCTGTTTTGTTGCTGGGAGAAGGCGGCCGCGGTAAACTTCCTGTGTGCTTCTTCTTCATGGATTTTCAAAACAACCTACGCTTCAGACACACTCCCGCCACCTTCTGTTCCGGAGTGTGAATACAAGCAACCCGATTACAGGCGTAACCTACTCCGACTACTAGTAGCAATACTATCAGTACCTTTAATATTACTATTGCTAATGCTGTTACCAGTAGTAGTAGTAATACCATAGGTAATGGTAATACTATTATGGTACAGAAAGCTTCAGTGTAAGCTGTAAACAAATTCAATTAAAGTAAAATTACTAGTGCTTCAACTACAAGTTGTAAGTACCACTTCTGTATTTTAAACAGTCAATTGCACTATAACACAGTTTTTGTGTGTTATATTTAACTCACTATTTTACATTTCATTAGGTTTCCTTCTGAATTGACAATAGTGAGTCTGGTCTTTTGATTTTACTCTGAAGGGTGGAAACATTCATTAGCTGCTAAAGTGGCTGAAATCCCACAGGGAGACTCGCAGAAAAACACAACACGCATAACACAGGACTAGGTGCTGTCACTGCACCCTGCATCAACAACAAAGACAACTATCTAGAGTCTAGACCCTGCTGATTGTAAAGCTCTCATATCTGAAGAAGATCCAGAATCCTGCTGGACCGGAACGAAAGCAGAATTAATAATAAAATGATGAGATAATCAGACTTTATGATAACTGCACTGTTTCCCTCACAGATTCTAACTGATGAATGTTCTGCAGTAAATATTAATTTAACTAATTAATAATCTCTGAGGTGTGGAATGGCTGCGTACAAGTAAAACACAGAAGTATGACTAAACCAATTAACGTTTTTCGTGGACACCTCCTTTGAGGCTTTGATTGTGGAAATCCTGAACGGAAGCTGCGTCGGTTTCTCGCTGACGTCACTGCGGCTCTTAACGAGGTGTCGTTGCAGAGTTAGTTCGTTGGTGTCCGCGAGGCGGGGGCAGAGACATGGAGAATAAAGACGAAGACGTCGGTGAGTTCAAGGAAAAAGAAAAGTTTCTGCTGCGGTTTTATTTTCACAAACCTAGTTATACCTGCGCCGCGAGGTTCCCCGACCTGGACTCGGTACCCGTCTGTGCGGACTAACTAATCAGATAACATTTGAAAACTTTGCTTTACTTGGCGGACAGGGAGCTGGCGCTGGGCTCAGGGACGGACTTACACACACCGAACATCTGAACAAGTCGGGTCTCCCCAGGGTTCTTAGTGTGTAGTCAATGCTCGAGGGTTAAAAGCCAATGTTGAGTAAAGTAAGCTGATTGGTGCTGGTTCTGGTGTGCTGGTTCTGCTAGCTGGTTCTGGATGTGCTTAGCCCCAGGGTTGTAGGAAGGAATCAGTGAGTAGTGAGCCCTGGATCATTTGGTTCCAGTCTACCTTATTAAAACGCCGGCACACATATAATCATTGTAGCTAATATAAGTTGGTGTTTGTCTGCAGTGACGTCACTAATGGTTTAAGAAGCGATTTTTTAAAATGAATAAAAGTATCTTTACTTTACTTTGCTTGGCAGACGCTTTTATCCAAAGCGACTTACAGGAACTAGCGCTGGGTGTCTGGCTCATGGACACACCTGGTAGAGGATGGATTAGGAGTCAGACGGGATTCGAACCTTCTGCTTCCCAGTCTGATTCTTAAACCATTGAGCTACCAGGCAAACGTTACATGCTGTCTGTAGAACTTATGGCTCTGTATGTTCACGTTAATATTAATGTGTTAAAACGGGCCTAGTGACGCATATTCTGCTCACGAACTTTCCTCTGAGCTAATGAACGGAACCAGCAGGTCCAGAAGAAGTGATGGAGGCTGCAGGGTTGGTATGTGACCAAGGTTCTGGACATCTGCTCCTCTTCACTGCTGCGTGTTGACTCGTGGACCTGTTGCAGCTGCAGACTCGGCTGTTTTGGACTCATTGTCCGCTTAGAGTTTCAGAAATCAGTTCTGGCTTTGTTCTCACATTCCTTTACCCCCCCCCCCCTCGCCTTTTATTTTTCCCTCCCTTAACGACTTTCTCTTCCTCCCTCCGTCCATCGTGACCCAGATCTTTGTGGGGAAACACCTTCTCGCTCCCACAGGCAGAGGTATTGTGTGTGCTGTGAGGTTCTGACTCGGTTGTATTTTTATCCACGCGGCAGCAGCAGCAGCTCAGAACACACACACACACACTCTCACACTCACAACCACACACACACACACACACACACACACACACACACTGGACTCTGTGCCGTTGTGTCCGTGACGCACATGTTGAGCAGAGGAGCCTCAGAGTCTCTGTATATTTCTGTGACATTACTCTGTTTTAATATCACAGAGAGACGTCAACGTGTCGAGGCTCTGTTATCAGCAGTGTTCTGCAGGTTCTGGAGGGTCGGGCCATTGTCCAGCTGTCAGAGCGTGGATTTATCTCTCGTTTCACCTGAGCACCTCCCAGATATGTGGAGATAGGAGGCTCTATTTCTGTGTTTCCTGGCGTCACTGTGAGTCAGAGAAGGGGGCGTGGCCTTGGTGCTGCTGCTGCACAGGAACGATTGTTTGCCCAGCTCCGGTTCTGGTACCAGCAGAGGATCAGATACAGGATTCAAATCAGGCTCAAAAACTGAACCAGGACCAGCAGAGTCCAGATTTCCAGTCTTTATAATCAGAATAATTGTGTAGATGAAACTGGAACTAGGAAGCTGTGTGGATGTGATGTATGTTCTCTGAGACACGGATCAGGTTCAGGACCGGCACAGTGAAACAAAGGGGTCCAGGTCACATTAGAGCCTGTTCAGAGAATCAGCCTCTTCTCCAACTCGTCTCTGCAGACGTGTTCGATCCAAACATACCGGAGGAGGGACCGTCCACGCCCCCCCCCGGCTGGCTGGATGACGTGCACGGATACGGGGCTCACACAGGAGGAGGTGAGCGTCTCCCTCTCTGCTGCTCCCGTTTGTTTTCCCGCTTTCATTTCCTGTGTTTTTGTGTTTGTTTCCAGAGGCCGACAACCCACTGTACCCACCCCCCCCTGCCTACACCCCCCAGCCTGAACCCAACAGGAACACTCTGGTGCCCAACATCAAGTAACACACACACACACACACACACAGGCTGTAGGTGTGTTCCTCCTGACTTCATGTATCAGATAAAAATCATTCAGAGATGTGTGTGTGCCCACAGAGTCCCCACAGTGTCCGAGGACGTGGCCAGAGACGCCTTGCTAAAGTTTGTGGATTCAAAGTGGACATACAGCTCCAAACCTGCCAGGAACCTGACATTCAAGGAGCTGAGGAGCATCACTGTGTACAGGGTACGAGAACGGGTGGCACAGAACAGAGAGGAACATTAGGAGCGTGACACAGAACAGAGAGGAACATAAGGAGCGTGACACAGAACAGAGAGGAACATAAGGAGCGTGACACAGAACAGAGAGGAACATTATGAGCGTGACACAGAACCAGAGAGGAACATTAGGAGCGTGACACAGAACAGAGAGGAACATTATGAGCGTGACACAGAACAGAGAGGAACATTAGGAGCGTGACACAGAACAGAGAGGAACATTATTAATGTGACACAGAACAGAGAGGAACATTAGGAGCGTGACACAGAACAGAGAGGAACATTAGGAGCGTGACACAGAACCAGAGAGGAACATTAGGAGCGTGACACAGAACAGAGAGGAACATT
>JAUMHF010000021.1:21382976-21397043 GCA_032359275.1 Microctenopoma steveboyesi | reverse complement strand
CTACAGAGTACTCCATCCACCACTGCGGTAACTACAGAGTACTCCATCCACCACTGCGGTAACTACAGAGTACTCCATCCACCACTGTGGTAACTACAGAGTACTCCACCCACCACTGCGGTAACTACAGAGTACTCTACCCACCAATGCGGTAACTACAGAGTACTCCATCCACCAATGCGGTAACTACAGAGTACTCCATCCACCACTGCGGTAACTACAGAGTACTCCATCCACCACTGCGGGAATGATACCATTGCACAGAACACTACGTCGGTTTTGCCGCTCTTGAACTACAGGCCCCACGAGGAGGCGCGTCGTCTTTCGTCATCTGCCGGCGACGCGTGTGCGCCGTGACGTAGCGTGCGTCCGCCGGGAGAAGTTTGAAAATAAACGTGAAACTTTTTGAAGCGTTTCACGTGAGCGTCGTGTCGTGCTTCTCATTAACGGGCTTCTCACAGACGTCGAGTTAAAGTTTGAGGCGCTTCCTGGGACGTTTGCGTTCAGGTGGGTGAGCGTTTAAACGGTGGCTAAAGTCCGCTAGCTCCGGCTGTGTGTGGGACTCTGACATGAGGTAACTGTCAGTCCCTCAGTCTGCCCCGTGTGTTCACCACTTATCAGCAGATCCCTCACAGGGAGGGGCGCGCTCCGAGACGCCAAACGCTGCACAGATAAAGGTAAATAAGCAGAGGCCGTTAGGACTTGTTCGCTGCGTTTGCTAACCGTTAACTAGGGATCAGAGTGTCCTGTGATGAGACAGCTGTCCGGGACAGAGGACACCTGTTTGTTTGTCTAACAAGGGCGATGCCTCAGCGTCGGTCCTCACGCAGACTGCTCGAGGTAGGAACCGCAAAGCAGAGGTGGACGTGTTGACTCGTGGTGTGAACAGAGCCCAGACGGGTCCTGTGCCTCACACAGAGACCCAGAGACCAGAGCACTGTGGACAACACTGACCTCGGTCATAATCATTTGTTACCTTTGCGTTCACCCTGCACCGTCACTAACCAGCATCTTTTCTGGGTTATGATTCATTTCTTTCCTTTTGAACTGACAGTAGTTAAAACAAGACCAAACCATTTCCCTCTGGGATTAAAAAGGTTTTTTGAATATTGAGTCCTCCAAACTAGTGTGTGTCACAAGGAACTGTAGAGAATCACATCTAGTATTACAGAGAAAAGCATCTGCGCAGCGCTGTAGAAGAATTAAACGTTGTCCACTACATTAATTTAACAATTAAACCTGCTTCTAAGTTTTCATGTTCGTGTTTCTTATGTAAATGAACCTACATCCTGTAGGTTTTTTCTTCTTACCTCTATATCATTTTTTAAAGCTGTGTATGGGGGGTGGGGGTATAAACGTGTGAGGAACCTTTTTCCTTCTTTCATCTTCCACAATGTCTCATGATGATGTATTTGCTCCCTGGTTTGGTAGTGATGGTGTTTCAGATGTCCTGCTCCTACTGTTTTAACTGATTGTTTTTTATTTTCCTCCTGCTCTTCGTCTTCTTCTGTCCTCCAGGCAGCGATGTCTTCCCCAGCGGAGGAACCGTCTGCTGCCGTGTCAGCCATCCTGTCGTCTGCTTTGTCGGCCGCCGTGTCTGCTGCCATGGCTGTAGCCATGTCTGTAGACGCCAAGGCGGAGCTTGGCGCCCTGCTCGACGAATGGGAGGAGGCACAGCTGGGCCCCACGGACCAGCTGCTGTCCATTCTTACTAAGTGAGCCGCTGTACTGTGAAGCTCACATCATTCTGTCTGTCTGTGGATCAGTGAGCTGACAGCGTCTCCTCTGTGTTTCTGCAGAATCTCTGAGCTGATCGAGCGGGAGACAGGAGAGTATCACAAAGCAGATCCTGACCCGTTTGACGACCGTCATCCAGGTTATCTCACTTGTCTTCTGTTCTTTTTTTTAAAATGGGAGTAATTATCAAACGAACGTGATGAATCTGTGAGTCGCTTTTTCTGGGACAACCCGAAGCTTCTGTTGAGTTTGTGGTTTCTGTCCAAATTCCCAGGACGAGCGGATCCGGACTGCATGCTGGGCCAGCTCCTGAAGATGCTCATCATGAACGACGACTTCACCAACGCGGTGAGGACTGTGAGGAGACGCCTGAAGCGTGGGACGACTCCAGCAGAAAACATACACGAGATTTATTTTGTTGTCTAAGGGACAGAGATTTATTTCTGCAGCTGGTGATGAGTTTTCTTCATCAAGCAGAAAAACACAACAAGGAAAATAAAATGTTCCCTCACACATTAGTAATAATACGAATAGTAAATGTAAATGAAGGAGGTTTGAATCTCAGCTGATTCTGTGTGATTCACAGCTGGTGGACACGTACATCATGACGAGCAGAGAGCTGAGCCTCAACACCGCTGCCTGTCGCCTGCTCCAGAACATCGCGCCGGGCCTGGAGACCTCCGCCGTCTTCCAGGAGAAGGTAAAACATCACAGGTGGACTGTTTCCTGCTCCGGTCTGTCAGTGTGTGTCTTTAGATTGTGATGTGCAAAGAAAAATAGAAATAATAAACAGTGGATCCAGTTGTAGCTGGAAACTCACTGTTTTAATCATGGAACAAAGAAAAGATACATTTTTATTTGTGTGTGTGTGTGTGTGTGTGTGTGCGTGCGCGTGTGTGCAACAGGAGGGTCTGATTGAGAAGTTGTTCAGCTGGGCTCGTGAAGCAGAGCGCCCGCTGTGCGTCTATTCTACGGGCCTGTTGGCCAGTGCCATGAGCGACCAGGAGGTGGCAGCCAGCTACAGAGAGCAGAACGGTCAGCTGGTGGGTCTCACACACACGCACACACACGCACACAGTCTGTTCTGTTACCTGGAGTGAATGTGGTCATGTTTCCTTTTTACGTCCAGGCGCCCGTCATGATTCAGCGCCTGCATGAGCTCCAAACTGAGCAGAATCCACACAGTCACCTCAGTTCCCAGGATCTACCTCAAGACTCTCAGGATGAAGCTGCACAAAACCCAAGCACCTCCACAGATCAGCAAGACGTGGGGGAGGAGGATGAGGAGGAGGAGGAGGAGGAGGGGAAAGAGAGGAAAGAGAGGGATGTAGTGTCAAAACCTGGCACCAAACCTCTGTCACAGAAAAATGGAGCCAGCAGCAGTGGATCCAGCTCAACGCGTCTGCTTCCACGCGCCGTTTACCAGGCGAGCATGGATCCCTCCTCCAGGGACACAGAGGAGAGGCGAGCAGGAGGGGGGGGGCGGCCAGAGCTGAAGGAGAACGGGAGAAAGGTGAAGCAGAAGGCTGAGGAGCATGTGGAGAAAAACGGTTCCAGCGACCAGGCGGTACGCAGCGCGTCGTGGTCGGAGGTGAGCTCGGTGCTGATTGGCTCAGAGTACTGCCTTTCTCCGCTCAGCCCGGCCATGGAGCAGAGGCTCCTCCTGCAGTACCTGACGGCGCTCGGAGACTACCAGGAGGTGAGAGCAGCTCAGCAGGAGTAACGAGGTTAAAGCATGTGTTGGTACGGGGAACTCTCTGTTTGGACCCGACCGACCAGCTGCTTGTCTTATTGTCCCACGTGTCCCGTCTTCTCGCTCTTTGACGGCCTGGTTTTGTTGAGTGTGGCGTCTTCTCTCCTTCTTTAGTTGCTGTTCATCTTCGTGCAGCTGGACACGCGCTCCCTGCTGATGACCTACATAGACCTAACGCAGACCAACAACGTCCAGCTCACATTTGACGCGCTGCTGGTAAGACCTTTGTGGGCGGGGCTGAGGCCCAGGCGGCTCCAGTCTGTCAGCACACTCAACATTCACACGTTTCTCTGCCTCTCTGCAGTATCTGGCCTCGCTGCTCCTTCATAAGAAGTTTGCAGCAGACTTCATCGCTCATGGAGGAGTGCAGAGGCTCCTGGAGATCCCGAGGCCGTCGATGGCTGCGACGGGCGTGTCGCTGTGTCTGTACTACCTGGCCTACAACCAGGATGCTATGGAGCGGGTCAGTGTGCCGCACGCGCTCAGACTGAAGCTGCGTGAGCCGCTGCTGCTGCTCTGACGCTTCACTTCGTGTGTGTCTGCAGGTGTGTGCGCTGCCTGACTACGTGCTGTCGGACACCGTGTCCTACGCCCTGTGGCTGCTGGAGTCGTCCCACGCGTCAGGCGTCTGCCACGCCACCATGTTTTTCTCCATTTCCTTCTCGTTCAGGGCGGTGCTGCAGCTGTTCGACCGCCAGGACGGCCTGCGCCGGCTCGTCAACCTGGTCTGTACTGAACCCGCAGCCGGTCTGAGCTGAAGTCGTTAGCGTTGTCGCGGTGCCTGACTTAAGTGTCCTCATCCCTGCAGATCAGCACTCTGGAGATCCTAAACGCAGGGAGCGAGGTGTCCGTCATGAGCGACGACGACGTGTTCTCCAGCCGGCAGACAGCCAAACACACCTGCATGGCCCTGCGCAGGTATTGTAGGCGTGTGTGAGCGTGTTAAACGCGGCCCGTCAGTGCGTCTGTGCAGTGAACGGATTCTTATTCTTCTATCCTGTTCAGGTACTTTGAGGCTCACCTGGCCGTGAAGACCGAGCAGGTCAAACAGTCCCTGCAGGCATCAGAGGGGGGCAGCGTCGTGCCCCAGCAGCTGCATTATAAAGTATGTTCTCACACTCGTGTTTTGTTCTCACACTCGCGTTTCCACTTCAGACGCTGAGTATTTGTCTGTGCTTCGCCGCAGCCATACTCCTACAGCAGAGAGCAGGTGATCGAGATGATGGAGTTCCTCATCGAGTGTGGACCTCCTCAGCTCCACTGGGAACCGGTCGAGGTGTTCTACAAGTTGTCCTGTGTCCCTTTAATGCTGCAGCTCATATCTGCTGCCTGCGACTGGAGGACTTACTACGGCAGGTAAATCACACGTGTGGTTCCTGAACAGAGAGTCGAAGGCCAGAGACTGACCCGCTCTCCTCTTGTTTGTTCCCGCCTGTGAAGGAGCGACACGGTGCGTTACGCCTTGGACATCCTGGCCATCCTGACGGTGGTTCCTAAAGTCCAGTTGGTTCTGGCGAATGCCGTGGAGGTCCTGGATGAAAGCAGGTCTCCCGTTTCCACTGTGGGTCAGTAGAACTCCTCCTTTTCACTCCCAGCCTGCTCATTTCATCGCGTCTCACCGCGCTTGGTCTCCTGCTGTAGGTATGAGCATCGTTCTGGGCGTCGCAGAGGGCGAGGTGTTTGCCCACGACGCTGAGATCCAGAAGTCTGCATTACAAGTAAGCACGTCGTTCAGGGTTCAGGGAAACAAAGCGGGAAGTTTAATCATCCCCTCTCCCTCCCAGGTGATTACAAACTGCGTGTGTGCTCCAGACCAGAGCCTGAACTCTGTAGGTGCTTTCACCCCGCTCAAGCCCTCGCTCCACCCCCAGCAGCCCCCTGCCCCCCACAACAGGGTGCTGGCACATATGTGGCAGGTGGTGCAGAACAACAACGGTATAAAGGTGAGATGAGTTTTTTATTTAGCATCCGTATTTATTCCCGTGTCTGTGACCCTGTCTCTCGCTCTCGCTCTCGCTCTCGCTCTCGCTCTCGCTCTCGCTCTCGCTCTCGCTCTCGCTCTCGCTCTCGCTCTCTCGCTCTCGCTCTCGCTCTCGCTCACTTTCTCGCTCGCTCTCTCACTCTCTCACTCTCACTCTCTCTCTCTCACTCTCTCACTCTCACTCTCACTCTCACTCTCTCTCTCTCACTCTCTGTAGGTCCTCCTGTCTCTGCTGTCGGTGAAGGTGCCCATCACGGACGCAGACCTGATCCGCGTCCTGGCCTGCAAGGCTCTGGTCGGACTCTCTCGCAGCGCAGCGATCAGGCAGATCATCAGCAAACTGCCGCTGTTCTCCAGCGGACACATCCAGCAGGTGAGCGCAGCGCGTTCAGGGACGAGTGACCTTTCCCGCCACAGACCTCTGACACCCGTTCTGTCTTTCACGCCATCAGCTGATGAAGGAGCCGGTGCTGCAGGACAAGCGCAGCGAGCACGTCCGTTTCTGCCGCTACGCCGCTGAGCTCACGGAGCGAGTGACCGGCAAGCCTCTCCTCGTGGGCAGCGACGTGTCGCTGGCTCGCCTGCAGAAAGCCAACGTGGTCGCCCAGTCGCGCATCACCTTCTCCGAGAGGGAGCTACTGGTGCTGATCAGGAACCACCTGGTGGCCAAAGGGCTCCACGACACCGCAAACACACTCATCAGAGAAGCCAGTTTATCGGCAGCCTCCCTCTGTCCGAACCTCTCCGCCTGTGCCACCCCTCCCCCTCCCCCGCTGATTCCCAGGACCTGCCGGTTAGTGAGTGGGATCGCCGCTCGCGTGGCCGGCCACGTCGGAGCCTCTCCTGTGTCCTCGGCTGCTGCTGTCACCTCCTCCACCCCCCCTTCTTCCTCTCGTTCCTATGCCACTCCTCAGCCGCCCTGCTCCTCTTCGTCTACCTCGGCCCTCCCTACTCCCCCTCCCCACGGGCATGGCTCCCACCCAGTCGGCCGGATTTTGTTCACGCGGGACCGTCCGGCGAGCAGCTGCAGCTCAGGAAAGAAGCTCCGTGCTCTGAGACAGAAGTCCGACCACGGAGCTTTCATACAGGTCAGTGTCCACGTGTGTGGGCGGAGCCACAACGAGAGCAGCTGTTTCTAACCGTTTCCTCTCCTGTGCAGACTCCAGCCATGAAGAAGCAGCTGGAGCGCCACCTGCCCTCCCCCCCAACCCTCGACGGCATCATCACCGAGTACCTGAGGGAGCAACACGCCCGCTGCCCCAACCCCGTCACCACGTGCCCCCCCTTTTCCCTTTTCACCCCCCATCGCTGCCCCGAGCCCAAGCAGAGGCGACAGGCTTCACCCAACTTCACCGCTCGCCTGGGGAGCAGGGTGCTGCACTCGAAATACGGGGGTGTGGACCGGGGGTGTCTGGATCGACATCTGATATTCAGCAGGTAACAGACCGCGATCAGCAGCTCAGCACACCACGGGACAGTAGATCACGTTTGTCTCTCTCTCCGTAGGTTTCGTCCGATGTCAGTTTTCCACGAAGGCGACGGAGACGACAGCAGTTTCACCTGCTGCAGCTTCTCCGCCTGCGAACGGTTCCTGATCCTGGGAACCTGCTACGGTCACCTCAAGTTCTACAACGTGTTCTCTGGAGAGGAGGAGGCTAAATACACCTGTCACTCATCTGCTATCACACACCTGGAGCCCTCCAGGGTAACACGCACGCACACGCACGCACACACCAGACCGAGGTCTTCTTCTTCTTCTTCTGTCAGAACGGTGTTAACCAGTGTGGTGTGTTTGTCAGGACGGGAAGCTGGTGCTCACCTCCGCGTCCTGGGGCAGCCCCTGCTCGGCTCTCTGGAGCATGGACGGTGTCTTCAGCATGAAGTAAAAGTCTCACGCTGCCACCGCTCGTTCTTTCTGTAGCTGTACGTGTAGTAGCCGAGTGTAACGCTCTGTTCTTGCTCTCAGACACTCGTTCACAGACGACCACGACGTCCAGTTCAGCAAACTCTCTCAGGACAGAGTCATCGGCACCAACGGCCAAGTGGCGCATGTGAGTGTCCAGAACAGAACCTCTCGCTCTCTCTGTGCATTTATGTGACTATCTGTAACTGTCTACGACAGGTCTACGACGTCCACACGGGTCAGAAGCTCCTGGCGCTGAACGAGCCCGCGCTGGCCAACAACTACAAGAGGAACTGCGCCGCGTTCAGCCCGACGGACGAGCTGGTGCTGAACGACGGCGTGCTGTGGGACGTGCGGGCCTCGCGGGCCATCCACAAGTTCGATAAGTTCAACATGAACATCAGCGGCGTGTTTCACCCCAACGGCCTGGAGGTGGTGATCAACACGGAGATCGTATCCTGCTGCTGCTCCCGCTGCTCGGTTATCAGTGTGTTGTTGTTGTTGGGTTTTCAGCCTTGACAGCGGCTCAGTGGGACCTGAGGACCTTCCACCTGCTGCACACGGTCCCCGCCCTGGACCAGTGCAGGGTGGTGTTCAACAGCACCGGCACCATCATGTATGGAGGTACGGCGCCGCGCGCGTGCGTGCGTGCGTGTGCGTGCGTGCGCGCGCGCGCGTGCGTGCGTGTGTGTGTGTGTGTGTGTGTGTGCGTGTGTGTGCGTGTGTGCGCGCGTGTGCGCGCGTGTGCGCGCGTGTGTGTGCGCGTGCGCGTGCGTGTGCGCGTGCGTGTGTGTGTGTGCGTGCGTGTGTGCGTGTGTGTGTGAGTGAGAGAGTCAGTGCTTGGTCAGGACCTCGTGACCCCTGTGAGGGGCTCGCCTTGTGGGGGGTGGGAGGAGGAGTGAGGCCTGGAGCCGCGACGTGTGTGTGTGTGTGTGTGTGTCAGGCTGTCACTGTGATAATGCCCCCCCCCCCCTCGTTACAGCAATGCTGCAGGCCGATGACGAGGACGACGCGATGGAGCAGCAGATGAAGAGTCCGTTCGGCTCGTCCTTCAGGACCTTCGATGCCACAGACTACAAACCCATCGGTAGCTGCGCGTCCTCTGCTTGTAGTCGAGTGTTGTCGTTTGTCTCGGGACTGACGTGTGCGTGTGTGTTTCAGCCACGGTGGACGTGAAGAGGAACATCTTTGACCTGTGCACGGACACCAAAGACTGCTACCTGGCTCTCATCGAGGTACCGTGACCGACCCATAACTCAGTCCAACAGAATGTTCTGAGTCGAGTTTAGTGCTTCACATCGTCCACCATTAAAAGCATTTTCTTCTTCGCTGTAACGATTGTCAGACTTAACTCCTCCACTGTTACACGTCTCTTCTCATTTCAATATGTGTCCAATGTCCACAGAACCAGAACACTGTGGGCTTGGACACGGTGTGTCGACTGTACGAGGTGGGACGACAGAAACTGGCAGAGGAGGGAGACGATGACGAGGTGAGACGGACAGAAGAGACGTGTGTCTGTGTGTCGTCTTCTTCCTGCTCTTCTTCCTCCTCCTTCATACTTGACTTGTTTAATGGTTGTTGTCCTGTTTCAGGATGATGAAGATCAAGACGATGATGATTCCTCAGACACAGACGATGACGATGACGATGACGATGACGATGATGATGATGATCTGGACACAGAACCGCTAATAGCAGAACTGACCAATAACGAGCTGGAAAGCGGCCCCACAGAAGACGAGGTAGATGAAATGTTTTACTGAGTGGACACACTGGGAGACATGAAGACTCCGTGATCCACGTTCAGGGTCGTCGTTCTTCTTCTCCACAGCCGACACTATAAAAACAATGACGTCGCTCGTGTCTGGTTTCTTCAGTGACTTTGTTCTGCTGTCAGATTTCCGGTCTTCTTGGAATCAACGATGAGGACGGCGGGGATGAGGACGGCGGGGACGATGCCGGCGGGGACGATGAAGACTCAGACCAGTCATACGTTGATTTATCGGACTCTGACAACGCAGACTGTAAGTGACTGGGCTTGGTTGGATGCTGTGTTCTGATTGGTTCGGGCGTGTGTGTTTACTGATCTCCTCTATTCTGTCTTGCGTCTCTGCTGCGTGTGTCCTCATGCTGCAGACGACCCGGAGCTGTCGGACGATGAGGCAGATCTCCTGGACTCGATCCGAGAGCGGTGGTTCTGACTCCGCTAGTTTCTACTTTTAAGCCTTTGTTTCATTTAATCAGACGAAATGACTGTGAACACTGTGAAATGCACTAAGAGACAAATCTGTTCCCTTTCTTTCAAACCTCAGAGGAACAAAGACGAATAAATATTTGCCAAAGATGTTTATTTATGCTCAACTCATTGTTGGTAAAACACGAAGACGTCTTCGTGTCTAAAGAAGAATAAAGCAGGTTCCTGAATCGAGTGAGGTTTTTATTGTTACGGGTACGAACAGAAGTTTCTGTTTCTGTTTGCTGCTGTGTGAACACCAGATGAAATGGTTCTAAAGGAACCTACAGAACAGAACCACTGGTCCTGCTCAGTGGGTGAAGCTGAAGCTCAAAGTGACCGACGACGTCACATTAACAAACCAGCGTAGAAGCTGCTGTGACTTTTCTTCTTCTGGTACAGACGTCATGTAAAACTTCACCATTTAGTCCCAACATAGCACAGAGTGAAGTATTTACGCGAGTACTGTACTGAAGTACTTGTACTTTTGCTCTCAGGCTCTGCATGTGATGAACCAGAACTTAGAGGTATTTATGTGGGGGGAGTCACAGGTAACGTTAGGTGAGGGTTTAGCTCTCCTGATCACCATGGTTACCTACAAACCAGTTGTGCTGCGCAAATTTGAACACTGGGGGGCGCAGTACGCGCAACATAACTTTGTTATGTCTGCAGGCTGCATGATGTGGACTGATGACCTGGCTCTCAGCTGCGCGCGCGTGTCGTCAGCATTATTGAACTGTCCTCACTGTATATTGAGGCGGTGCGCATGTCTGCCCCGCACGTGAAGAACCGCTGTAACGCTCTGTGCCGCTGTCGGACGCGCGTCGTGTCTCCAGATAGAGGCTTTAATGAGGAGGTGGCGCGGCAGAGCCCCCCCCCCTCTGTAGCTCCTCGTTCTCCCGATCCTCCACAGCCCCTGTAGCTGTCTCTCTGCATCAGACTCCCTTTCGCTCGCTGCGCACGACTCGTCCGTCCGAACAGAGATCGGGGCGAACTGTCGTCGCTTCGTCTGCTCAAAACAAGTTTGTTCGCTGCGGCGGCAGAAACTGCTTCGCTCACCAGAAGAGGAGGAGCATGAAGAGGAGACCGCGTCGAGGCCAGAGGCTGGAATAAACTTCTCCATCAGGATGTGATCGGTCTCCTGCCGCAGCTCGTCAGTGGACCAGTGTCCTGCTCCACACACCGCGTGACGTGGATCCTCTGTGTGTGTGTTGTCGTGAGGACATGGACACACGCACTGCGCCGCGCGTCGCGCTGCTGGGACATGAACGCGTCCTTTAAAGCGTAACGTGATTTTTCATTTTAAAATTTGTGACAGAGTGAAGTAACCCCCCCCCCCACACACACACACACGCACACGCACACATCCATGAAGCGACGCAGCGGGTGATTTCATTCTGTTCGTGCATCATGTGGACGCCGACGGAGGACGAGAAGATAGGAGTGGGTGAGTCCCTCTGTGTGTGTGTGTGTGTGTGTGTGTGTGTGTGCGTGTGTTTGTCCCGTGGACCGCTGGACGGGGGAGTAAGAGGGGGGGGGGCGTGTACTTTAATGTGCGTGTGTTCAGTTTGTTTTGTTACCGTGACTCAGGAACGTACAGAGTGTGTGTGTGTGTGTTTGTTCACTCACTCTGCTGCTGCCCCCCCCCCCCTCTTCCCCCGCCCTTCCTCTATCTGTTACTGCATTACAGCTGTGGCTCCTTTAAATCGGTCCTAATTCTGTGTGGACGCTCGTCCTGGTCCTGATGCTGACGACATTCATGTTGTTTGGTGAATGTGAAGTAGATGGAGCGTCACACTGACCCCCCCCCGCGTCTCCCCCAGTCTGACCAGTCAGAAAGAAACCTGCAATTATCCTTGTTAGGATTTTTTGTGTGTCCTCCTACTTTGTGTCCTCTGTAGTCGGGGCAGGAAACACCTTCAGGTCATGTTCAGCCCGCTCAGGAGGTCCAGTGAGCCTTTAAAGTTCCTCCTTCCTGAGGGAGGAGGAAGGTCTTTGAACGCTTCACACGCAGCTCATCCACTGTGTCAACAGCAAAGTTCAGCATAAGATTTTAGGCGAGTTTCCCGACATGCTCCCTGATACTGTGCTATCGACTGACAGCTGCTCCGAGTGACCGATGAGGCCAAACTCTGCAGCAGTGTCTGCGGAGGGGGTGGGGGGTGGGGGGCTCTCCTGACAGGAAGTCGATGTGAGGAATCATGACTGTGGCGCCACAGTTAATTAGAAAGCAACATTATCTGAATTTGAATGAGAAGCTGTTTCCAGCTTCTTGATTTACACCAGTAGCATCGTAGCTTCAGCTTCACGGAGACAGACTCTGCGCGGAGACAGACTCTGCGCGGAGACAGACTCCGCAGGAGGACAGACTCCAGACTGTCCGGATGAACTTTGTCCGGACGGTGAATGACGCCAACCTGCTGTGTTCAGTTTTAATCTGGAGTCAGAATGTTTCTGAGTCGAGCCTCATGTGGACTCCCTGAGCCCGGATTAAGTTCTTGTGGAGCGGCCCGTCCCTCAGCACGTCCTTTGTACATGGATGGAGCGTACAGTGCGCGCTGTGGTGTAAGTGTGTTTGTGTTCCTGTGAGCGTTTGTGCTGTGCATACCAAGGCGGGGACACTGGTAGCTCATGGAGTCCTTCCAATGGAGCCGGGCTGACTAGTGCCCGGTTACAGAAAACAGCCATTCAGCTGGATGAATGCAGCTTTGTGGCCCCATAGAGGCTCCTGAATGTGGCTTCACCTCCCCCAGAGCTGCACAGCAATCAGTTCTCACGCTCCCAGATAACACACACAGTTTCTAGTGATGGTGTCATGTGATCAGCTGTGATAGTTTCTGATGAACACAGGCTGACGTGTGTCAGTGGGCCTAAGTGACCCCCTTTGTCCTGGTCCAGTGTTGTTCACTAGTTTTTCATCAGTCACTAACTCTGACTCCTTCATTTTATCTGTGACTCATTCTCACACGTTGCTGCTCTTTTCTTTTGTTCCCTCTTTACCAAACGCTCCATCTCTGCGTTAACAAAGTGTTGACGGAGAGAAGGCGCTGATGGGCGACAGTAGAACTGAGATGCTGACCGAACGACTGTTTGGATCAAACTGAGGGAAGCGGGTTTGATTTATGAAGCGTGTAGGTGAAAACAGTGACACGTCTCATTAACACAAACTACAACAAGTATTTCCCATTGTTCCCTCATGTTGTAAGAACACGATGTGAGAAGACGCGTGATGAAGCTGCTGTCCGAACCTCCCCGCGCCGCTCTCTCCTGTGGTGAAGCAGTAAGTCACGATGGAGTGGCTGTGGGTTTGTAAATGTAGGCGGGAAGAAGCTGCTGCAGACGCTTCTCTGTGCTGAATGTGCGTCATGTGTTTCCTGCGTCCCTCGGTCACTCGCCAAGGCACCAACAGCGAGACGTGCATCTGTGTCCATCACTGAAACGAGCCCTCAGGCTGCCCTGCCGCAAGGCGAAGCTGCAGCGGGTGATGGAGTTGAAGCGGGAGGCAGAGCTGCAGCGGGTGATGGAGCCGAAGCCGGAGGCAGAGCTGCAGCGGGTGATGGAGCTGAAGCGGGAGGCAGAGCTGCAGCGGGTGATGGAGCCGAAGCGGGAGGCAGAGCTGCAGCGGGTGATGGAGCCGAAGCGGGAGGCAGAGCTGCAGCGGGTGATGGAGTTGAAGCGGGAGGCAGAGCTGCAGCGGGTGATGGAGTTGAAGCGGGAGGCAGAGCTGCATATGTAGCAGCAGAGGAATAGTGTGATGACTTGTTGATTGCTCGGCCTGGACGTGTCTAATCAAACCTGTATTGTGACCCAGCTCTAGCTTGTTCTATCCCGGCTCAGGTCCGGATCTGTGGTATCAGAACCCCCTGTGTCTGGGTGTTTTTATTTCCTGTCTATTTCCAGATTATGTGTGGACTTGAGACTTTAATCCCTGTCAGTGTCATGCTGCCTCTCAGTCTGCTGCCTCCATCTGTACCCGTAGAACAGCAGCAGTGAATAAACCCGATAGATGAAACCTTTATCCGACCAGAATCAGAACTTGAGATTGTGACACAGTCTGCTTTCTAAATTCAGACGAGTAGATGCTGCAGCTGAAAGTGGAACAGAGGCGCTGCTCCACTTTAACTGGGGAGTCCCTACATGTCCCCGCCTGCTCTCCTCTTCCCTGCAGCCTGCCTCCCCCTCCTCCCCCCTGTGGTTCTGGTTTCTGGTGAAGTGGGCCGCGGTTGTTTGAACGGGATGGTGTTTCCTTTGAAACTGGTGCAGTAAGTTAGAGAAAGTGAAGTTTGAAAGTTTTCACTTGCGGTCGAGGTGTGTGTGTGTGTGTGTGTGTGTGTGTGTGAGTCTCTGTGTGTGTGTGTGTGTGTGTATCTCTGTGTGTGTGTGTGTGTGTGTGTGTGTGTCTATCTCTGTGTGTATGTGTGTGTGTGTGTGTGTGTGTGTGTGTGTGTGACTCTCTG
>JAUMHF010000021.1:21353617-21369696 GCA_032359275.1 Microctenopoma steveboyesi | reverse complement strand
CCCAGCTGGGGGACAGGTAGAGGAGGCAGGTTAGGTTAGCAGATTTCCTGTGTGCAGCAGTCGTACCTGTTCCTCTCTGAGACAGATGGGTGGTGCTGCGCTGTACATCTGGAGCTGTGGAGTGTGGGGGCGGAGGTGGAGGCAAAACCCGATTCCCTCCTGTTTTGCACCTGTTCCAAGTCTCACTGACTGACTCAGGACTGAAGGTCAGAATATCCACCCACTGACTGAGACATCCAGATGTCCTGCCTTTAAAGCAGATTCTGGTCCAGGAGAAGACGTGGTTCCTTCTCTGAGTTAGAAACACAGCTCTATTCAGGAGTCACAGACGGGCCGGCCGTCTGTGTGTGTGTGTGTGTGCGTTCTGTCTGGATTTAATGAATTAATTTACATGATTGTTCTACGTCTTTGTTTGTTTCATTCTTTGACACTTCTCCTTTTTCCACCTTTGTTAGATGTGAGAATAACTTGGTAAGAAAACTATTCGTCGTATGTTTTATTAATGGACATAATTGAAGCGTCTGCAGAGATGTTCCTGCATCATTAATGGCAGCGTGTTGCTGCAGAATTTTAATACGGACTCTCACTGAGTGTGAATCAAAGAGCATTAGTGTCTGAGTCCACTGGGCATCTCCTTAAAAACAAATGCTAAACAGATGCTGAGGGGAGCTGCTGTGCGTGACTCCTGTTGCTAAGCAACAAGTGAAGATCCATTTGAAATATGGCTAAAAGTTCTACTATTTATAACCGTGAGTGCTCGGTGTTGAGCTTGAGCTGATCACGGCGCCATCAGGGCGGTTCAACTGACAAATGGGGGGCGGGGCCTAAACAAAAGTATTAATATACATCTGTTGTTTATTAAAAGTAAAGAAAAAAAACAATATTTTACATAGAAAAATGTAAAGTTGATAAATAATAAAACTGTTATGTTTCTTATTTATGTATTTATTATGCAACTCGTCCACGATGGACTGATATAAATGATTAAAAAGCTTTATTCATTTCAATTAAAACATCAGTGAAATGAGGCTTAGTTAGCATCACTGGTCCCATCCGGGTCTCTGTGGGGACGCCTGATAGGGTCTTTGTCCAGGACTGGACACAGTCAATGTGTGTTGATGTTAGCTCAGTGATAAACTGTGATGCGTTCAGGGTTTCAGGAGTCTGCTGGAGAACTGGGTCACCTCCCCTTTGTCACAGTGGGTTTTGAGTTTTGAATGGTCTCTCTCTGTGTTTCAGAAACACAAACTCGATCTGTTCTACAAGGTTCGACACGTGATGATGGAGCTGATCGACCTGAGGAGGCAGCTGCTGTCTGGTCACCTGACGCAGGACCAGAGCCGGGACGTCAAGAGGCACATCACCATCAGACTGGACTGGGGCAACGAGTGAGGACACACACAACAGCACAGTGTTTACACCCAGATGTGTAAGCGGTGAACAGCTGGAAGAAGCTGTAGTGAAACGTCCCGGTCTCTCTGATCCAGGTGTTTCACCGTCTGTGGGGAACCAGCGCTGTTAAAGTTTAGGTGACCTCAGGTCCACACGCTCTCTGACTCCTACACACACACACAAGACTGAGGCGGGTCAGGCTCGCCGCGGGGCGTGCTGATGGAGAGCAGATGACGTCCCGCCGACTGGTTCTGAGTTATTAGTGGTGGAGGAAGGGGAGGCGGCGGCTCAGGACACTAACACAGGTTATTTCTGTCTCAGACTGTGAGAAGGAAGGAAACAGGATTATTAAAATGATATTCACAGTATCTGATGTTTCTCACGACGCGTTGCCTCCGTGTTGGAAGAGTGGAGGCGCAGTGCTACGACTCACTGATTCAGTTTTCCAGAAATCTCTTTAGATCTGAGTGAGAATCGTATTATTATTATTGTTCTCTCTCTCTCTCTCAGACACCTGGGCCTGGACTTGGTGCCAAGGAAAGAGTTTGAGATGGTCGACGAAGACCAGATAAGCATCTCTGACCTCTACAAAATGGTACGAATCACTGAGAAACTTCAAATCTTTGTTTCACAATGACACCAACAACATTCACTCATCTGTCATCGCGTCCCATCGTCGTTAATTCTCTGTTAGCTAAAATTAAAATGAGGAAATCTGCTGCTCGTTTAACAAGGTGTCCTGAAGAAATTCAACCATTTTCTGAAGATGTTTCAGGTTTTGTTTAAACTGTGTGTGAAGTGTTCTGATCTGCGTGGATCCGCAGAACAACTGTGAATAATAGGAACTGTGTCTGTTCGTCCATTAACATACAGAAATAAAGCAGCTATTTACAGGAACAGTCTGTAGCAGAAATGCGTGTGTTGGGTTTAAGTGTGACGCTGATGTGTGAAAAGCAGAAGCTGCAGCAGCTGGTGCAGTAATCACGGAGGGACTGGAGCAGATCCTCAGACAGAAGCATCATTTTAAACTCTCCTGAAATAAATAAACCTGTAGATAAAGGCAAAAACATTTCAGTGCTGTCAGAGGACGACGGTCTGTGAATCAGCCGCCTGCTGGTCTGCGTGGATTCTTTGTGCCGTTATCACCTCTCATCCTTTCTAACAGCCTTCAAGCCTGATTTAGCTGTTTCACCTCGAGGGAAACATCCTCTCAGGAGCAGGACCACGATTCCCTCCTCCTCTTTCTTCTTAGTGCTTTTATAGCAGCTTATTACATGAAATCTGCCTTTATTTCATTCCCCGATCAGCCACAGCCTCGTGTGTCTGTCCTGTAGGAAGACAAAGAAGCTTTTCGCTGATTTACTCTGGTTTCCACCACACTGAATGTAAAAGTAAAAGGGTTGACGTCCAACTTTCCGTCGTCAGAACTAAACCAACTGAACGCGTGTTCCACCGGCTGAGGGCAGGTTAGACAGACAGATGGACGGGTTGTTACAATACAACATTTAAATTCATTATGTCATATAGGAGACACACGGTGATATTTGACCAGTGAAACAAGGTTCATAGGATTCACAGAAAGCGTTCAACAAAATCAGGCAGGTGCATAAGTTTGGGCCTGTTGTCTCTGTACTCATACCTTCTCAGAGACCTCCCGGGTTCGTAATTTAGGAGGCAGGAATCAGTTCAGTTAAAGTAAAATCAGTTTTAATACAGAAGAGTAAGAGTTCCAGCGCTGGGCTGGACTGCTAACCACTAACATACAAAAAGTCAGTCAGCTGGTCAGTCCAGACTGAACAGTTAAAGTTACAACAAGTATTTATGCATAGAATGATAGAATAAGGCCCTCCTCTTCTTTCTGTCGTCTCCTGATTGGCCGTTGCTCCCAGGAAGCCTGTCGACGTCCCTGTTCCCACCACTCTTGCTCCCCGCCTGTTGCTGAGAGATTACTTCACGGTTCTCTGACCCTAAGTGGAATATCTGCTGGACCCAAACCTTCTTTCCCTAAAACAAACATTATTAGACCCTTTTGGTTTCATGTCCTGGAATGCCCATCCCATAAAACCCCTGAGCACAGCTCCCCCAAAACCAATCCACTGATAACTGATCAGGACATCTATGTCCTGCTCTGTTATCCATCTCGAGCTGTCCCCCTCTGTCTGGTCTTATCTTTACAAAGCTGCATTCCTCTTTGCCAGCACAAACCATCTGCATGGTCTGTTAAACTCAACCAGTAACTGTTTCATCTAAGATATTTGAAATTACCTTTTATTTGTCAAATATTGCATGTTAACAGAAAAGTATTTAATGTTACTAGAAAAGTATCAAAACAGATGTTTTACCCCTTTAATATTGATGAAAATATACAACAGGCCCCACAAAAGAGCTGAGCTCAGTATTTAGTAGCTCCTCCTTGTGCAGAAACGACGCTCCAAACGCTTCCTGTAGCTTCCAATGAGAGTGTGGGTTCTGGTTGAAGGTACTTTGGACCATTCCTCTTTACAAACGTCTCTAGTTCATTCAGGTCTGATGTCTCCGAGCATGGACCGCTCTCTCTAACTCACCACAGATGTTCAGAGATATTCAGGTCTGGGGACTGAGATTTATTCCAGAACGTTGTACTTGTTCCTCTCAGTAGAGTCTGAGCAGTGTTTAGGTCGTTGTCTGGGTGAAGGATCCAGCCTCAGCTCTGTCACTGAATCCTGGACATTGGTCTCCAGGATCTGCTGGTACTGAGTGGAACCCTGCGTTGACACACAGCCCCACAGCGTGATGGAGCCACCACCATGTTTTCCTGTAGGTAGCAGGTGTTGTCCTTGCTGTGAATGCTGTGGTCTTTCTCCTCCGGGCATAACGCCCCTTGTTATGTCCAAATAACTCAGTCCACAGCACTTTATTCCAAAATGCAGCTGGCTTGTTTAAATGTGCTTTAGCACCTCAAGCTGTTGGTGCTGTGGGCGGAGAAAAGGCTTCCTCTGCATCCGTCTCATACAGCATCTCCTGGTGTAAAGTGGCTGAACGGTTGAACGTCTGCAGCGGGTGATGTCGTAGGTCTCTGGTGCTGCTCTGTGGGTCGACTCTGACTGTTCTCACCAGTCATCTTCTGTTTATCTGAGATTCTTCCTGGTCCTCCACTCCCAGCCTCAACCTGAACGGTGCCTGTGGTCTTCCATTTCCTCACTATGTTCCTAACTGTGGAAACAGCTGGAATCTCTGAGACAGCTTTCTGTGTCCTTCCCCTGAACCATGATGGAGAACAGTCTTTGTTCTGAGACTCATGTTGCTGCTCTTCAGAGAATATTAAAGAGGAGGGAAACTTTAAATACGTTTTCTCATAACTGGATTCACCTGTGTGGAGGTCAGGGGTCACGGCGCTCACCAGACAATTTAGTTTTAATAATTAGTTCTAAAGGTTTCGGAATCAATAAAATGACAACGGGGCCCAAACTTATGCACCTGCCTGATTTTGTTTAAACAATTATTGCACACTCTCTGTAAATCCTATAAACTTCTCAAATATCACTGTGTCTCATGATACATGATATGACATGATATATTTAATAAAATGTTTTTATCTTAACAACCAACGATTTATACAGGAAAATCATGAAGATTAACGAGGTTTCCCAAACGTACGCATCCCTCTGTAGATGGATAGATGGACAGACAGACAAAGCTGTGGGTGGCTCTGCAGCACGCCGTTTTCAGAAACCTCGATATAGGTGCTGCCGCGACACGAGTACTCCTGGTGTTCCTGCTCCGTTAGAAATTCTTGATGCGCTGTCTTACATCAGTCTCGCTTTAAATAGCTGAGCTGTCGTAGGAAAACACTGTAGTTGCAGTGATCCCTCTTTGTTTTGTTGCCTAGAGACGGATCAGGAGACGGGATGAAAGAGAGAGGAGGTAGTAAAGTTGGTAGGTGGCGATGAGAGAGAGTCAATGTTACACACGTCTTCACGTACTTTACAGAGACACGGTGTGTTCACAGCTGAACGTTTTCACAACATCAAATCCAGAAATCAGCTGTTTATGTTTTTCATCATGATCATAGATAAATGTCTGTTTCAGTGTGAACGATGTGGGACAGATTATTGGAACATAATCCACAGTGAGCGCTAATGTGTGGATGGTGAGTGCTCGTTAAACGAGCTGGTTCCCGTCAGGCTCAGATCCATTTTCCTGCAGCAGTGGAGCGTTTGCGAAGGAGAGGAAGCAAGGAGAGGAGGAATGAAGGAGGGGAATCAAGGAGGAGAGGAAGCAAGGAGAGGAGGAATGAAGGAGGGAGGGGAAGCAAGCGGCCTGGTAGCTCAATGGTAGCGTCAGACTGGGAAGCAGAAGGTCGCAGGTTCGAATCCTGTTTGACACCTAGTCCATTCCCTACCAGGTGTGTCCCTGAGCCAGACACCCAGCGCTAGCTCCTTGTAAGTCGCTTTGGATAAAAGCGTCTGCCAAGCAAAGTAAAGTAAAGTAAAGTAAAGCAAGGAGGAGAGGAAGCAAGGAGAGGAGGAATGAAGGAGGGGAAGCAAGGAGGAGAGGAAGCAAGGAGAGGACCAAACACATGATGATTTCTTTTTCTGGTCTTTTACAGCACCTGTCGAGCAGACACAGCGTCCAACAGAGCACCACACAGGTAACACACCGACACACTGCAGTAAAAGTACACGGAACACTACAGGTACTGCACTGGTACTGCACATACGGCTAACATGTGGTACTGATGTAGTTCAGTGCTCGACGTCTGAACCCAGGTCCTGCTGCACAAAGAGAGTCTGTGAAACTGTGTTTGATCGTTCGTGTGCTGGTTCTGCAGGGGGACAGTTCCCGGCAGCGGCACGGGGAGCCGTGCAGGATCCCCGTGCCGCACCACCTGCTGGTCAACCTGAAGAGCTTCACCTACAACAGCATCGGAGAAGACACCGACATTTTCTTCTCTCTGTACGACCTGAGAGAAGGGAAGACCATCAGGTAACACACATGAGGATTTACTGATGCCGCTCGTCCTGAAGGCCCCGTCACAGCAGGAGAGAGAGAGAGAGAGATTTAAACCTGTAACCACAGTGAAACGGTCTAAAATAAAGACTCTCTCTCTCTGCAGCGTATTAGTTTCATAATGTGGAACAAATCATGGCTGTTCTGTATAATACACGACCCCCCCCACCACCCACCCACCGTTATAAATGCCCATCAATTATGCATTAGTGGAGCAATCACATCGCTAACTGATAACGAATTGTTAATGTCACTAATGAGGCTGGTGTAGTCCAACTGTGTGTGTGTGTGTTGTACACTAGGAGACACCATATTATACACAATCCAATATTCATTCTGTTAATTTAGTTTCTCACCACTGCAGATCGTCTCCAGGCTCCGTCCTCTAACAAAACTCACACACACATTCAGCGTGATTCAGCATTAGAGTCAAATGTCAAGAGCTGCTGGGATACTGGAGACAGGAGAGGAGAGAAAGTGTTTGTAGCTGCATGTCGTCCTCGATCCTTCTGCAGGTCCAGTTCTGAGTTAACGATCTGCATCTTTGTCCTGGTATCTATTAAACACTCACCTTCCTGCTCTGGTTCTGTCTGGTTCTGACCCAGCACTGGAACAGCTGGTCCACCTTTAAAACCTGTTGATGACATTTTTAGATATTTTTTGTTTAAAAGTTAAAAGCAAACATTTTACAGGATATTTGACGTCACAGCGATGAGTCAAAGCTTTGGGCTAAAACGGGCCGGTGCAGTTTGAAGGTTCGGTCCATGGTCCCTGCTCTAAATCATGGGTTTTTAAGTAGAACCGAGTTGAAACAGATGGTCTGAATTCTTTGTTACACCTGGCCTCGGCTCTGTCTCGTTTTCTTCGTGTTCTTTAAGGAGCCACGCGCCGTTTCCAGCTGCACGGACTCTGGTTCAGACCAAACTGCGTGTGTGTCTGAGGCGTTTGTTTTTCTCGCCCACTGCTGACCGTTTGGCATCTTATCAGCGGTGCTGATGTCACTGTGCAGCCTTCGTCTTCTCAGTCTGTGTCGATCAGGATCCTGGTCTGGTTCTCCTCGTATCCAGCTCCTCATTCACTGTGTTTGTGTAGAGACACATCTTTCGGATTCACTGTCGTCTCCTGCTGTTTGTGGGAAATGATCCAAACTTGAGCAACAATGAAGAAGCCGGTTTTTGTGTTTCTATAACGAGCTGCGTCCTGAAGTGGCGCGCTGATTGTATTTGAATGTGAACATTTGAAACTTTCGCAGTCGTTTTAACTTACTCGTTATGAGACACAAACTCAGCTGATAAATGTCTTAAACCAACATTGCTGGACGAAGACAAACAATCTGTTCATTATTAGATGGAAAAGAACCGTGTCTGTGAAACAGGAACGTGTCCCACGTCTCACTTGTGTTTCTCCTGTGGATTCTTTTTAAAGACTCTTGTGTCCTCCTACAAATGAGCTGTTACCTGAGGCACAGGAGAAACCATTAAAATAAAGGTGTCTCAACACTCGGTGTAAGAGCTGCCAGACGGCAGACCCACGGAGGAAATGGGATTTTTATTCTTCAGGAAGTGATAGAGGAGCTATTTGGAGTCTCCTGTAGCAGAAGAGCTTTCTGATATGAAATATTTAAGTGCAGTAGCATCAGCTACTGTTGCAGCAGCAGCACTCAGTGTTCAGAAGGATCCTCGTCGGTCTGGAGTCAGTGGATTAGTTTGTGTGTGTCTCTGTCCTCAGACAAATCTTATTATGGTTTAACTGCATTGAACTGAAGGACGTCATTGTAAAATCAAAGTATTTGAGCTGACGTGACAATAAAGGTGTCGACTCGTGTGAGTCACAGACACCAGCAAACGAGGACTTTGATCTCCTTTATAAATCACTGAGCAGCTTCTGTCCACTGTTAAATAGTTTCAGGACGTGAACACAGAGAAGTCACCGACTGAGACACGCTGACATCATGTTTGAGATCCGGAGAACGTGTTGGTGGAACCTTGAAGACAGTTGTTCTCACTGTGTTTTTCAGTGAGAAGTTCATGGTGAGACTGAACAAGAACGGAGGGCCGAAGAATCCGGAGAAGGTGGACAGACTGTGTGCTCTCTTCACGGTAACAGAAACACGCACACACACAGAGAAACACACACTTTAACGTGCAGCTGTAAGAGTGGGGATACACTGCCCCCTGCTGGCCTGTTGGTGAATCAGTCTGAAAGCCTTCAGCTTTGGCAGACAGGACGTCCAGCCTGTCTCACTCACTCCACCTACACACTCGCTCCACCTGCAGCCCTCTGTAGGAGCGGTGGTGCATCAGTTCTGTTTGAGACGTAGGGATGAATTCAAAGGAACTCCGGTCCTCCGTTTGTCCGTCCGTCACTGGATCTGCTGCAGGTGTATTTCTTAATTAACTGTGTGTTTTTTTTAATCCTGCAGGACCTGAGCAACAAAGACATGAAGAGAGACCTGTACATTGTCTCACAGGTCATCAGAACAGGTGAAACTGTAGTTAGACATACAGGCAGTGATCTCTCTCTCACACACACACACACACACACAGTGTTTTATTGTTGTGTGGTACATTTACACACTTCCTGTTTCAGGCCGGATGCTGCTGAACGACAGTAAGAAGGGTCCTCCACACATCCAGTACCGGCGACCGTATGGCTGCGCTGTCCTGGCCATGAGCGACGTGCTGCAAACCATCTCTGAGCTCAAAGAGGAGAAAGACTTTGTTCTCAAAGTTTACACGTAAGCATGTGCACAGACACTTTTATTAGTCAGAGAAAAAGTAAAAATGAAAGTGATTCATCACACATACGTTTTAAACCTCTGCTCTTTTCTCATTATTGGATGAAACTCTTCATCCGTCTGGTTTCTCTCTGTGTGAAACTTGTTGCCACAGAGTCTTAAAATGCCGTCAGCAGTTCACCTCACACACACTCACGAAGAATCTGCTTTCAGCTGAATCTTCTGAGAACTCGCCTGCAGAAGCCCTGCAGTGCTCCCAGTCACAACATGATGCAACAGTGTGTGTGTGTGTGATGCCTCACGGCAGCGTTAGCTTCGTGCTTCATGGATGGTTTCACATCCATGTCTGTGTTAGTCTGTGTCTCAGACTAAAAACAGAAACACGTTGGAGACGATTCCGCTGAAAACAAAAACCATCAGATCAAGTAGAAATACTTCAGAAATATACTCATGTACACAACTGAAGTAAATGTACTATGTGTAAAATAATTTCATAACAGATTTTGTGTTTATTGTGTTTCCAGGTGTAACAATGAAAACGAATGGTACCAGATCCACGAGAACATCATCCGCAAGTCCAGCACCAAATACACCGCCCCCAGCACCAACTATGGTACCACAGAGTGTGTGTGTGTCTCTGTGTGTGTGTGTGTGTGTGTGTGTGTGTCTCTGTGTCTCTCTGTGTGTGTGTGTGTCTGTGTGTATGTGTGTGTCTCTGTGTGTGTGTGTGTGTCACTCTGTGTGTGTGTGTGTGTGTGTGTGTGTCACTCTGTGTGTGTGTGTGTGTGTGTCACTCGGTGTGTGTGTGTGTGTGTGTGTTGAACTGCTGCAGCGTCAAACACGTGTCTGTTACAAAGATCAGAAATAAACTGTAGTTATTAGGATCCACATGTTTCCAGCTGTTACATGTAAATTTGAATATAGAAAAGTCACCTTGCTACGTTACAACACAGTGACTCTCATGCACTTTTTATTAAGCCGAGCTGTGGTTTCTCTCCTCCGCTCCTCGTCCTCATCTTCCTCACACCCTGTAGGTCTGATCATCTCCCTGCAGCTGCTGAGGGGGGACATGGAGCAGGTCCGCAGGGAGAACCCGCTCATTTTCAGCAGAGGCGTGGCCATCGCACGCAAACTGGGCTTTCCTGATGTCATCATGCCGGGTGAGTCACATCTTCATCTTCAACTGGGTTTCTGTCCGTGAACGTTTTGAGTAGAGGAGGAGGGATAGAGGAAGAAGATCCACGGACTGTGTTTGGGCTGTAACCGTTGTGGGTGACGGTGACCCAGCATCAAACCAGCGAGTTTATTTCCACCTGCACTAAAGGATGAACTGATGAGGTTTAGATCAGATTAGTGTGTCAGTGAAACAGAAGCAGCGTGGAGGACTGCACCTCCACACATCACAGCCTCCACCCTCCTGCAGTGATAGAGCGAGTGATTAAACCTCCTCTGTGGGAACAAACTGATAGATAAATGATCCTGCGCGTGGTGACAGACGTCGTTAGCCTGCACGATGGAGGAAAGGTTCGTCCGTTGTTTTCTGTAAAAGTGTCCGTGTCGTCCCAGGTGACATCAGGAACGACCTGTACCTGACCCTGGAGCGAGGAGAGTTCGAGAGAGGAGGGAAGAGCGTTCAGAAGAACATCGAGGTCACCGTGTACGTTCTGTACGCTGATGGAGAAATACTGAAGGTAGGGAACTGTTCCCCAACCGTGTGACTCCACACCTGGAGGAGGCGGGGCTAATATATGTATCAGCTTCCTCTAGGAACTATTGACTATGTCAATAAAATTATTAATGAACTGGGTCAGTACCTGGAGTCTATTGTCCCCCCTGCAGGACTGCATCAGTCTGGGTTCAGGTGAGCCCCACATCCCAGAGCACCGCTCCTTCGTGCTCTATCACAACAACAGCCCTCGTTGGAGCGAAGTCATCAAGCTGCCGATTCCCATCGACCGCTTCAGAGGGTCTCACCTGCGCTTCGAGTTCAGACACTGCTCCAGTGAGTCACAGCTGCATCAGTGACACGTCCCCCGCCCTCGGACTCGACTCACCCTTTGTTTCTGTGACTTAACAGCGAAGGACAAAGGGGAGAAGAAGCTGTTTGGTTTCGCCTTCACGCCTCTGATGAGAGAGGATGGAACCACTCTGTCTGACGAGAGCCACGAACTCTACGTCTACAAGGTTCACACGCGGCGTCTGTGCAGCTGATGGAGCAGAGGGAGACGGTTTTTAATTCTTCACCTGTCTGTCTTCTCCTCAGTGTGACGAGAACACCACCTTCAGTAACCACGCCCTCTACCTGGGCCTGCCCTGCTGTAAAGAGGACTCCAACAGTTGCCCCAGCATCCCCTCCAGCCTCATCTTCCAGCGCAGCACCAAGGAGACTTTCTGGATCTCCACCCAGCTCTCCTCCACCAAACTCACCCAGAATGGTACAGAGCTGCTCCACTTTTAAAATCACTGATGTGATAGAAACAGAAATGAAATGTGCCGTGTTCTTCCAGTCGACCTCCTGGCTCTGCTCAAATGGAAGGCCCATCCGGACCGGGTCATGGACATCCTCGGGCGGCTCCGACACATCAGCGGAGAGGAAATAGTGAAGGTGAGTTTTAGTTAGAGACGCGTCCACAGACGCTGCCAGAGACGGAGTTCTAAACCTGAACAGGACAGTGTCAGAACATGTTTACCGTTCGGGTGTTGGACCTGAGAGAGCAGGCAGCTCACCGGGCTGTTCATGAACACGAGCGAATCTGGAGTCGTGGTTAGAAAACACTGTTTGACAGAAACGTCAAGTCTGATAAGAGCAGAGAATTTAACGGCTCTAACGTGTCTGTGTGTGTTTTTGTGTGTGTGTGTCTCTGTGTGTGTGTGTGTGTGTGTGTGTGTGTGTGTGTGCGTGTGTGTCTCTGTGTGTGTGTGTGTGTGTGTGTGTGTGTGTGTGTGCGTGTGTGTGTGTCTCTGTGTGTGAGACAGTTTCTCCAGGACATCCTCGACACCCTGTTCTCCATCTTGGACGACAACACGGATAAATACGGGCCGCTGGTGTTCCAGTCGTTGGTAGGTCCATGCTGCTCCCAGAACCAGGAAGTGTTTGTGTTGATCGTCACCTGATCTCCTGCCTCTGTCTCCTCTCTCAGGTTTTCATCATAAACTTACTCAGGGACAGTAAATATTACCACTTCGGCCCGGTCATGGACACGTACATCCAGAAGCACTTTGCTGGCGCTTTGGCCTACAGGTGGGTGTGTCACTGTGACATCATCACTGTGACATCATCACTATGACATAAATCGATAGCTGCTCTTTAGTTCCAGTCCCTTGTCTCTTCCTGCTCGGTGGACGCCTGCAGGTTTAAACACAGTGTCTGTGTGTGTGTTTCAGAGAACTGATCCGCTGTCTGAAGTGGTACATGGACCGCTCTGCAGAGGTGGTCCGACAGGATCACATACAGGAAGCCATGAGGGTAAGACGTGTCCTCCATCACCTGTTGGACGTACGTGCTCAACACTTTGTCCCTGACTGTCCTTCCCTGTCCCCTGTCTTCATCTCGCCCTCGTCAGGCACTGGAGTATCTTTTTAAGTTCATCGTCCAGTCGCGGATCCTTTACTCTCGGGCCACCTGTGGGATGGAGGAGGAACAGTTTCGCACCAGCATCCAGGAACTGTTCCAGTCGATCCGCTTCGTCCTTAGCCTGGACAGCCGCAACTCGGAGACGCTCATCTTCACGCAGGTGAGCACGCGTGCACGTAGGAGCAGGAACGTGTGTTTGTTTTGTTGCTTCCTCGCAGCTCAAACGTTCCTGATCCTGGTTTCTCACTCGGATTTTTTCGTCCTTCTTGCTGCTTTAAACTGACTCTTATCTCCTTTGTCTACTTCTTTCCTCTGACCTTTCCTTGCTTACTTTCCTAAATTTCTCTTGCTCTTTGCTCTTTTGGGTCCCTATATTTCCTCCTGCCCTCCCCACGCCCCATGCACCACAGGGCTCCCAGCCTTGTCCAGGTACAAATCTGGCTTCTGGACCTGGCCCTGGTTCTGGCCTTGCTGGTCCCTTAGCACTAGCTCCTGGTCTGGGCCAAGCCCCACCCTCTGCCCCAGGACAGGGTTCTGTTAGCGGGCAGGTCAACTGTACTCAGGCCTGGAGCTGCAACGCTCTGCGCCCCCCCCCGCTCTCAGTAAGTACACATCTGGATGGAAAACTCAGCAACCCGGTCTTTGTCTGAACCCGAGTCCTGATTCACTTTTTCACCTGTTTGGAAGCATCACACAGAGACCACGCACCACCCAGCACCTCCACCCACTCGAGTCCCTTCCTGTCTGTCACGCCCCAGTCGCCTACCCCCCCCCCCTCGTCACATCACAGCTGAAGTCAGGACGTTTCTTCACGGGATGTTTTATAGACAAAGTGCTTTTTAAAAATATGTTGATTAAATTCTCTCATCGTGAAACTTTGGTTTCAGTTCAACAGAAACAGGATGAAGGTCCAGAGGGTTCAGAACCAGGTCGAACAACCAACAGTCCTGGTTGTGCTGTCATTGTTTTTTCTCCAATACGATGTCACTGTTGTTCGTGTTCGTTTCACTAAGATTTGACCTCTGACCTTTGACCACTTCACGTTACCATGGTGATTTTCCACTGATGAATTATTGCTCTTCACGTTCTGGTGATCAGCTCTGCTCGTGTCTGTGCACCACAGAATGAAGTCTTGGTCACGTGACGCCACCGCCCGGCCTTCCTCTGTAAATACTCCCTCACCCTCCTCTCTCCCTCCTCCTCCCCCTCAGGCTGCTCTGCTGAACTCATTTCCAGCCATCTTCGACGAGCTGCTGCAGATGTTCACTGTGCAGGAGGTGGCAGAGTTTGTGCGCGGCACTCTGGGCAGCATGCCGTCCACGGTGCACATAGGACAGTCCATGGACGTGGTCAAACTGCAGTCCATAGCCCGGACGGTGGACAGCCGGCTCTTCTCCTTCCCGGGTAGTTCAGACATAAATGACTGATCAGAGAAATCATGAAGGAGCATGAGAATCAGTCTTTACCTGTGTGTTTGTGTCATCAGAGTCTCGAAGAATCCTGCTCCCTGTGGTGCTGCATCACATCCACCTCCACCTGAGGCAACAGAAAGAGCTGCTCATCTGCTCTGGAATACTGAGCTCCATATTCTCCATCATCAAGGCCAGCTCGCTGGTAACACACGCACACACACACACACACAGCATCAGGCTCCAGAAAAACAGAAAGTAAAAAAAACTTTGGATCCATCCTGAGTCTATGACGGTTCTGTATATATGTATCCTCCTCTCTCCCTCTGTTTTCTTCTTCTTCTTTTCTTCCTCCTCTAGGACACGTCTGTGCAGGAGGAGGTGGAGATGATGGTGGAGTCTCTACTGGACGTCCTCCTGCAGACGCTGCTGTCCATCATGAGCAAGAACCAGTCGCAGGAGGCGGTAAGGGGTCAACGCTGTCCGCAGTGCACCGCGGAGATCACTGTTAGTAACTAACAATATGACTAGTCCTCCTTCACCTCCCGCTGCGCTTCCTCCGCCTCCTCTCTGTCCGTGTAGGGCTGGGCAGGCTTTCACTTCTAAAACTGTAGAAAACTATTGGAGCAATTCAAACGAGCAAAGTAAAAGTAAATGTGGTTTTAATTACTCTCTGCCCTCCCCTACACCCCCCATTCATCAGCAGACCCCCCCCCACCACCACCTGTTTCCTCCTCTGTTTGCACGAATGAATGACTCTGAATAAAAGGCACGTTTCACTCTGTGTGATTTTAACTTGGATAAAAACTTTATGTACGTTAAATAATAACGACGTCATGTGAATATGTGATTTAATTATTTAATGATTCTAGGTCTTGTTGCATTTAACGCATGCTGACACAGTGTTTACCTCATCAACAGCACCTTTGTTTTGCCTTATTATGGGATTTATTGCCCACAGCTCATCTTGATCGCCTGCTGCTTTCTTCTTGCGTGTGATAGTCTCACGTCTGTCTCCCAATCTTTCACTGTCAGGGGGAGTACGTGTCCTGCCTCCTGTCGCTGCTCCGTCAGATGACAGACATCCATTTCCAACACCTGATGGAAAACTTTCAGAGCAAGGAGGAGGTCAAGGTACAGGAAGCTTTAGTTCTACCTGGAACACACATGGAAACGTGCTCCTGTCGTGATGCCACGTGTGAAACACTGAACCTCCCCCCTTCTCTCTTCAGGAGTTCTTGTTGAAGATCCTGTGTGTGTTCAGGAACCTGATGAAGCTCAGTATTTTCCCCCGTGACTGGAACATCATGAGACTCCTCACCAGCAAGTGAGAAACCACCTCAGCATTTATATAACTGAGTCGGGCTGATCCGACGCTAACCACCAGCTGCTGTTTGTGTGTTTCCTCCTTCTGCAGCATCATCCTGACCACAGCTCAGTACCTGTCTCCCGCTCTGCACAAGAACTTCACAGAAGCTGAGTTCGACTTTAAGGTATCACACAGACGATTCCAGAGTAACAGTAGTGTAGCTCCAACCGCCTCCATCCAGTCAGACTTCCAGATTCAACACACTTATACCAGTACAGCCTGCAGTGACATGTATCCCTGAGTCTCTGCATGTGAAGAAAAGTAGGACTGGGCACGTTAACACACTATTATCACGTTAACACACGTTAACATTTTATTATCACGTTAACATTTTATTATCACGTTAACACGTTATCACGTTAACACACGTTAACATTTTATTATCATGTTAACACACGTTAACATTTTATTATCACGTTAAAACACGTTATTATCATGTTAACACACGTTAACATTTTATTATCACGTTAACATTTTATTATCACGTTAACACATTATTATCACGTTACACACGTTAACATTTTATTATCATGTTAACACACGTTATTATCATGTTAACACACGTTAACATTTTATTATCATGTTAACACACGTTAACATTTTATTATC
>JAUMHF010000021.1:21288796-21337505 GCA_032359275.1 Microctenopoma steveboyesi | reverse complement strand
TATGCAGTGAAATGCTTGTACAACTGACAGCGACCTCAGAAACGTAAAAGAAATAAGGAACAAGAGGAACACAATAATAAAAGAACAATAAATTTAGAAGACAAGTCAAAAAGAAGGACAATGGAATGTCTAGTTGAGAATGTCTATTTTGCAATAGGATATCTAAGTAGGTGGAGTGCAATAATATATTAAGTAAAGTATAATATATTAAGTAAAGTGGTTTGGCAGGTGTATTGTAGTATAGTGCAAATGATGCAAGTTGATTGTCAGCGTCTGTGGGGAATGACTCTGGTGTGTGCAGTATCTAGTTTAAGACATTGACAGGTCTGTTGGACAGAGCCTGTGGGTCCGGGTGTGTTCATCTGTACGTGTGTGTCGGTCCGGGATGTTTGCAGCTGAATCCAGGTGGGCGACTGAGGTACGCAAGGGTCCTTCGCAGATATGCTGCCGTCTTAAAGAGGTAATGGGGGCTGCACGTGTGTGTCGTGCAAAGTGAAGAGGCACCATGATGAAATATGAGAAATGAGTTGTTGGCCACGAGAAAAAAGAAATCCACATTTACAGCGCTTAGAAATATGTAAATAGTAAATATATATCGTTCAATGTGCTTATCCCTCATCTCTTCTCTTTCCTCTCTCTCTCTCTGTATGTGTGCGAGACACACAGAGTGCAGCTTGGCTCTGGGACAGGCTCCTGTGTGTGAGTGTGTCTGAGGGAGAGAGAGATATGCTGAGTATTCTGTGACTGCTGAGCATAAGCTGCAGGAAACTGAAATGCAGTTTTACACTTAAACTAGTTGAGATATATTTGCGTGTATAGTGGTGTGTATGGTTTACTGTAGAGGACAGTATATAATAGACATGTAGTGTGAGAATTAAGCACTGAACTAAGCAGAGCTTGTGTGTCTGTCTGGTGACGTGTTCGCGCTCCACAGGGGACAAATAGAGACTTAAATCACGTAGAGTTTTGCTTCTCTGACAATTTTGTAGAGTAAAGATTAGTTGATATATTTGCAGTGGGAAAGTTAAAGGAACAAGTAGTGAGTGGTTAGCGAAGAGGGTTTCTGTGTCACATGATCACCTAGACACACATCAGCACAGCACATTCTCCACAGTAGTAGAAGCAAGAAAGGAGGGAGAGGGTGTGCCGTTGAAGCACACAAGATATGTTAGAGGCATACAAGTGCTCTCTAGGTACACAATACTGCATACGGATATATACATACAGCCAGGCTCACAGGCAGGCATACAGAAATGCATCCACTTAAATTGAATTCAGAAAAGGTCACGACACATTGAGGTAGAGTAAAGACGCCTACAGGAGGAAGCTGGAGAACCAACTCCGGCAGAACAACATGGAGCATGTGTGAATATCTGTAGCAGATTTTCAGCTGGAGCTAAGTAACTGTCTAGTGTTTTATTGGTTACATTATTGTTATTGGATTTATCTCAGTGGTTATTTTCATCAAAGACACAAAACATAGAAAAACACTGCTGTTACATTAAATGAATCCAGGATACCTCTTGAACCTAGAGACAATCACACAGGCCATTAAAAATGAAGCATTTATTTAGAAGAGTTCATTTAATGACAGACTGACCTTCACAGATATTAGAGATGTTTCCTGTGTTGTATGTGTGAATATTAATGTTAATTTTTTAGATAATTGTGGACATCAGTGAAAAAAGACGCTGTATCTTCATTAGTAAATTATAAATATGTTGTTTCAAAACCAACCCGCACTAAATCTTCTGACTGTGGATATTATTTTGGCTGTGTTCAGGGGCAGAGCAGAGATTGTCTGAGTCGCATGTTTCTAGAGAAAAGCAGCACAGTGTGAAGATACAGATAATGTGCAGCTGAATGTCAGATACACAAAGTTAAATCAACAACATATTATTTATTCTATTTCTGTAAAACCACTAAGCACAGGATTAGAAATGTGTTTGGTGTCGCCTGGTGGTAAAACAGAAAATAACGAGCATGTTAATAAAGCTCCTGTAAACAGATCCGTCTGATACTATTTTCATTTGCCTGTAGGGAAATTGTCATGGTCACCAAGGCTGTTGTTTAAACCTCCGAGCATGATAGCACAGTGGGTAGAGCAGTCGTTTTCCAACCTAAAGGTCAGCAGTCCAATTCTCCGCCCTTACAAAGTAACATGTTGAGGTGTCATGATCAAGACACTAGCAGCTGTCACAAACAACAGTGATCCATAAAGTCTTTATTTTCTGGGCATGGCTCTCCCTCGCGTTCTCTTCGTGCAGCCTGGCACTCCTCCGGTTAGGTAGTTTGTTGCACGTTCTACAACACTACACACAGAGATGTCACTCATCCATACACTACATGCATTACTGACAGTCTGACTAACACACCTTACACTTTATGTTTAGTTTTGGTATATTATTTGCTATAGTAAACCACCTACATTACAGTTTCTGTGAGTCATTTCCCTTTTTTGTTGACATCCTTGAGCCAGGTGATAACACATTAATGTATAACATTTTGAGTGTTCAGTACATTTCTCCTGATATTTGTGTTGAT
The DNA here is from genome assembly GCA_032359275.1 of Microctenopoma steveboyesi. Taxonomy (NCBI): domain Eukaryota; kingdom Metazoa; phylum Chordata; class Actinopteri; order Anabantiformes; family Anabantidae; genus Microctenopoma; species Microctenopoma steveboyesi. The sequence continues at coordinate 21,334,961 of JAUMHF010000021.1, read as the reverse complement.
TGTTTGTAGAAAAATGTGATAGTTTGTGTTTCCATTTACTACTATTTCTGCACATGCGAAGCTCGTACAGTCACTTCACCATCAGTTTAGTTTGGTTCTGGGAGAAATAATCACTGTAAATACCTCCTGTAAAGTAAATGTATAATTAGAATAACAGAATTTTACACTGCACACAAACATCTGTCTTTCTGTCCTGACTTTCCCACACAGACTTTCCTCTGTCATACCTCCACTTTTTTGTTTAAATCCAAACCAACCATGAACTGAACCATGAAACAATTTCCCTCTGGGATTAATAAAGTGTTTTGAATCTTGAATCAGATGATCAGATGATTCAGCTTTGATCCTTGCACTCTGGTGCTGACTGGATAGCGGCCTGGTAGCTCAGAGGGTTAAGAGTCAGACTGGGATGCAGAAGGTCACAGGTTCGAATCCCAGTCTGACTCCTAGTCCATCCTCTACCAGGTGTGTCCTTGAGCCAGACACCCAGCGCTAGCTCCTTGTAAGTCGCTTTAGATAAAGGCGTCTGCCAAGCAAAGTAAAGATTTTAGATACATAATTCATTCAATTATTCAAAGTGAACTTTGTGTTTTTTAGTCGTGTAGTTAAACACAGATTTTACAGTTTATAACCTGAAATCCATTAAATTCAGGTCTTCAAAAAGGGTCTGCAAGAAAAAGAAGTGTCAAGTTTCGCGAACATTCTTTGGTACATTAGTTTTGTTCTACCTTTACTTTATGTGGCAGGAGCTTTTATCCAAAGCAACAAGACAGATACACTGAACATGTCTGTGTGTTAGTGATCAGATCAGTCTGAGACTGAACAGGCTGCATTTATCCAGCAATGTGTAGATCAGAATAAATTCTAATAATAAGTTATAATAATAATAAGTTCCTTCAATATTCACAGAGCTAATTATTTGTTTCCCTGTGGCAACTGTTCTCCCTATATAATAGGGAAGGCGGGAGGACGTTATGTTATCAATTTCTCCTATGTTACACCCAAAACTGGGTATTCTGTAAATTTTGTATTTGTGTTGTATTTGTGTGCTCGCGGACTGTCGGGCTTAGGCGGAAGCGGCTCCATGCCCGGGCGGCTGTCCGGCTTTATGTGCACATGCGGCTGTGAAACTGGCTTTTGAATTAATAAAACCCACATGTGGTGGCAAGTTTACCTTCCTGCGTTGCGTTCTTTGTCATGGCCTAGGAGCCGGCCGTGACACAGTTATGAGTATAAATAAACATATAAAATATATCAATAATAAAATACAAGTTCACTGAACAGTATTTTTAAAAATAAAATTTCCCTGTCTCTTAAACAACTAACAGCATCTCCCACCTCATTAACATATTAACTTACAGCATATGTTCTCTGTTTAATCTGTAAAATAAGGAGCATTTTAACAAACTGTTTGTTTGATATTTAACATATAACATCACATGATGTAAATCTGTCAGAAAACCCTTGGAAACAATAACAAAAGATAAAATAACTAAAAACAACATGTTGTGATTTTAGTGTCATAAACATCACGAGCTGAGACTGAAATTTCCAGTAAAAACCTAAAACATATGGCACAATAAAAGTGTTATTACAGCTACTGAAAATGTTCTGATTGGTTTCTTTTAAATCACGACGTCCTAAAAAACAACAAAAAAAACGCACACACACACACAAGGACATCTTGTTTCTCTTGTGTCCCCTGAAGCTGAAATTTAGTAGGAGATTAATCATTTATTTATGGATTAGGTCCCAGTCAGCTCCAGAACTCAGGGGTAAGTGAGTTCGATTCCCAGTCCCACCAGGTTACATGTCAAGGTGTCCTTGGACAAGACACTGATACCCTATAGTAGCGCAGACATGGGTCTAGCAGCTGTCCAAACAACAATTTCCCCAAGGGGATTATTAAAGTATTCATTATTATTATTAATGAGACACAAACAGACAGTTTGTCAGGAACAGTCTGCTGCCTGTTACTCGCCCGTCACTGTTTTATACTAATGTAAAGAAGGAGAAGTAGAGAACAAGCTGGACAAGCTCTCTTTATGTGTGTTATCTTTTGCCTGTTAGAAGAAGGGATGTCAGTGATTTTTAAAACAGAAAACTCACATGTCTATAATTAAGTAACTAACTTTTTAAAAATAAAATCAAATGTAACATAGCACAGACCTATAAACTATGATTAGGTCGATTCAGTGCATCATGTAAGCTTATATCCCCACTTACGAAGCCTCTTTACATGTACAAGTACAAAACCAAGAAGAGTGAGAGCTGCAACCATTGAAACAATGACAATGGTGAGGTACCAAACCTCCTGAGCCTCTGAAACAGATGAGAAAAAGTTAATGAATCAATAATAAATAATGCTCAGCAGATTTAACAATTAATAACGTAAATAAAAATAAAGATTAAATAAACTTTGTCATATTATGTAAACTTACCTTTCCTCATCTGATGTCTTATTACATGTATGAATACGTAACAGAGAACCGAAATGTGAAGTGCTGCATTTGAAGCTGCAGCAAGGAATCCATCTACTGAAACAGATCATAAAAAGTTACTGTAACACTTGTGTCAGCAGATTTAACATAGTTCACACAAAGAAAAATATTAGCTTTAGACAGATTTAAATTAAAATTACCTCTACTTATTTTATGCCTTGTTACATATAAAAATATGTAACAGAGAACAGAGATGAGAAGTGTGACATTTGAGGTAATGACAGCAGCAATGTACCAAACCAGCTCAGTGTCTGAAACAGATCAGAAACAGTTCATGAAACACACTTATCTCAGCTGTACCTGTCGCAGCAAAATGTGTGCATTTGTTCTTGGTTTGAGTGAGTGTGATTGTTTGAGACTGTGTGTATTATATAAGTATTGACTTGTTAAAAGAGAAAACAGATGACTTAGGCCATAAAACTAAGCTAGTTTGTGGAGAAGGAGCAAAATGGAAAGAAGTTACATTAGCAGAGTTTAACATAATCTCTCTCACTACATCATCAGTGTGCTGTGTTTTATGTTGAGCCTCATGATCAGGCTGCATCAGCTGTTCCTAAATCCGTTTTGGTGCAGTGAGCTCTGCCTGCTCTCAGCAAGAAGCACAGAGGTTTATATCCACAGGTCGTCCAGGTGCATGTCTGTGTAGAGTTTACATGTTCTTCACTTGTCCGCGAGGGTTTTCATCCATCCAGATACCTGTGTTAACTGTTGACTCTAAATCATAATATGTTTACCTCTATATCTCGGCCCTGTGATAGACAACAAGCAGTTAAGATAATGGATGGATGATTTAAAAAGCACCTTACTGTTAACATAGACATAGGTCCGAGTATAGACCTGATGTTTGATTTCCTCCTGTGTGGATACACAGTGATAATGTTCCGTCTTTTTCACAGTAGTTTGGAGGGAAACGTCGTAGCTGCCTCCTCTGTCTGTGACCTGTAGTTCTTCGGCAGGAAGGATGTTTCCAGAACTGTCTTTCCACTTTAAGACAGGTTTTGGAAAAACACCTTGAACCAAACACCGCAGCTGAATCCCGTCCTCTGTTACATTAAATATCCTGATCTCTGGCTCTGGAGCGTTGACTGTGAACGCAGCAATAAAACACATTCAGCACTAGTAATATTACAACAGGATGTTTCTGTGTTGATGTCTCATGTTTTCATTCTATAACAGAGAGAATCATGTTGAATAAAAATGAATCAGATGTCAGTAAACAGAGCAAACATTAATGTTTGGACAGACTTAACAGTTTCATCTGAGAGTTGAAATGAAACATGGCTGCTAGAAGGAAAATCCTACAGAAATCCATTTATTTGAAATTACTCATTATCTCATGCATTAACATCCCAGTTTCCATCTGCTGATGTTTGATTGTATACGGTGACAGAGATGTTTGAACATGTTGGTCCACTGCAGATGAAGCTATAGCTCTGATGATCTGCAGATAACTAGGTGGTGAGGAGGCTCTGTCACATGGGGATTCTGACTCTATTCAAGTCTGAGACCCTTAAACCATGTAACCAATGAACAGAAACTGTTTGTGCATTTACTCACAGACAACAAGATGAATCTGGAACATTTTCTTCTGAAGTGGAAAATCACAGCTGTATCTTCCACTGTCTCTCATCTTTATATCTCCGATGGTGATGGAGGCGTTACCGTTCTTCAGTTCTTCTGGAAAATATGAGACTCGTCCTTTAAACTGTTCATCTTGACCATTATCATAATGAAGACCAGCATCATATCGAAACACGTTCTTCTGATCATCTTTCATCCAGTTAACCAGCTGTGACTCAATGTTCTCCTTGGTTCTGAGAGAACAGGGTAAAATGACGTCACTTCCTTCTTTCACAGTCACTGTGACGTCTGTTGATCCTGGAGGATGAAAACATGTTTAAACCAGAGTCTCAGACACTTTAGTTTAACTGAAATAAAACGTTTCTTTCTCCTGCACCTCAGCAGATCCCTCTACATTTATCCCAGCTGGGGACCAGGAAGCAGACGACTAACCCTGAGGTTCTTAGACAGTGAAGCCAACTGTGCTACAAGGACAAGTGTGTTAGGTTAACTGCTTATAAATATTAAACTTAATTCACTTTCTTATATATTAACTGACGACATAATCATTTTTATTACAAATCATAATCTCATCTTTATCTTTATTGTCACTGAATACATTATAATGAAAAATAATGAAATTTGTTCTCTGCATTTGACCCATCCCCCCTTGGGGGGAGCAGTGATTAGCCACAGGCGGTGCTCACTCAGGGACACACCTTGTATGGGGGATGGGCTGGGAGCCTCAGCAGGGAATCGATCCTGCTATCTCTGCATCCCAGCCCTTAACCACTGACCCATGATTAATAACCTGCAACCAACTAGAAGAGTCACAGGGAGAGTGAAGGTGACAAGAAAACACCTGAATCCACCAGTCCTAAAACAAACACTGAAGTTAATTAAGTGTCAGTTATCAGATAACTGATGCGGAGGAGGATGTGAAACAGCTTTTAAAACTGTTTACACCTTACACTGTGTTTGCGTTTCCTTTAGTTTCATTTTCAGTCTGTATGAACCCTGTATGAAAGCACAGTTATTTCAGTAATGAACTGTGAGCGTGTTACTACAAATACTAAACTAAACCAAACCAAACTATACTAAACTAAACCAAACTAACTAAAGGTGGTAAATCAGCTACTATAAAATGGTTGTTTAAAGTTTTATTGTTATTTCTCATTGTGTAAAAACAGAAAGAAATGTTTCATTTTACTAAACATGAACCTGAACAAATTTTTTTTTTCTGATAATACTTGTAGAAAGAGTAATACTGTACTGGTACTTTTATAGAAGTGTTTGTAAATACTACCGCTTTAATATTACCGCTGCAAACAGATCACTAGCCTGTATTGTGAAAGGCTGTGTATTAAAAACATACACACTAATGAAATGACCTCTTCAATTCAACAATCCACTGCCATGTATCATGTTTTTCAAAATAAAGTTTGACAGTAATTCTTACCGCAATCTGTTTTGATGAAAAGCAAAATTAGGACGAGAAGAATCTCCATTATTTTCTGATTACTTGTTGGTTCAGTTACTTGAGAACAGCTGTTTTTACTTTCTTTTTTGCAGAGGTGTTCACTCAGGTGCAGAAAGTTTCATGTTCCAACTTGCTAGGTATGCAATCTTCTGTAATGAAACAAACCCAGCTTGTAGCATGTAGTATAACCTGTGATAAAGCTCCACCTACATTGTGTCAGACGCACGTATAACCCACCAGGAGCACGACTCAAAATGAAAGTGAAGTTTGTAGATGGAGTGGAGCATTTACTTTACTTTCTGTTCTTTGTTTTCAGCTTCACTCAGAAACTAAATGTCTTCCAGGTTAGATGATTTCCGTTGCTCCTGTTATTCTGTCATGTAGCCTAGTTTCTGTAGAGACTGATCTGGTGGAGAGAGAAGGACACGTGAAAGTGTCCAGTGTGTAGGACGAGACTTTTATGTTAGGCCCACCTTAAACCTGCAGTTAAAGAACCTATGTGAGTCCTTACAGGACAAAGATCAGCAGCCCTGTTTCCTAAACAATACGTTCGTATAGAACAAAACTGCTTTTCAGGATTATGCTTTGAAAAAGGATGTATTTGCGACCCGATACATGTTCTGTTATGTAATGATGATTATGTCCGGCTGTGATGTGTCAGAGCAGTGGGTTGGGATCAGGAAGACTGTGGACTGGTTTATGGATAAATGTTACCGACAGCCTCAGTTCTTTTCTTGCCTCAACCCAACCTCAGCGGCTGGTGTCATGAACCAGCCCCCAGTTTTTCCCCTGACCCTAACCCACTGTTGTGATGATCCCAACCCTAAAACCCTTTAACGACGCGACAGTCACTCATTCATAATGACAGAAAACTTGTTGTAGATGATATATATGTAAAATGTTCTGCACTTATATATAGCTTTCTACCTAGAAAGGTACTCTGGTAAGGTACGCTTACACTGCTTCTCATTCACCCATTCACACGCACACACACTCATACACCGATGACAGACCTGTCAGACTTGACAGCTGTCTTGTCTTGCCCAAGGACATGTCCACATATGACTGGGGAATCGAACCACGATCTTCTGATTGGCAGACGACTGCTCTACCTCCCGACCCACAGCCGCCCTGTTGCTGTTGTTCGTTTGAATGGTGAAGGTTCATTTGCTGTCATGGCTCAATAACCATGGAACAAGCTTCCTCTGAATGTCAGACAGTGCATATTAATATGTCCAGTCTGTTTTGTCAGCTACCTTGGAGCTGCTGCCCCAGCAAACCACAGCGAAGAAAATGTAACTGGATGCCACTGACTTAATTAAAGGACCTGAGCCAATGACTCTGGACCTTTTGATACATATTATACAAACCTGTGCAAAAAAATCAGTGCACTGTGAAAATTACCCCATAGTTATATTTTTTGTACTTGACTAGATTATATTGACAGGTTAATCTTTCCTCCAACATTCTGTTACTAATATCATGACTGTGTTCTTATAAAGTCAAGACAGCAATGCTACATTAGGACAGTAGATGGTGCCACATTGTAGAGATTAAAGGTTAATACTGTAAGTGAAGGCTTTGGCTGTTCATTCTCCATGGACTGTTGTGTGTTTTTTAACCAGTAAGATTTTAAAGTTTTCCATATTGGGCGTGATCTTTGACCTGTCAGTGCCCCAAATATTGAAGTAAAGGCTGTTGTTAATAGTGCTTTTCATAATTATTTATATTGGCCATATATTGTTATTAAGTATTGCATGTCTCTGCAGTAAATGTACTGTAAATGTCATAGGTGTTGAGTCAAATGACAATCGCATGTAGCTATATTGTCATGCTGAGGTTATCTTATGCAACCCTGTGTGGAGCTGCTGAATGATGCCAGCATGAATAAAGTCCACAGGCAGGATTCTGGAGTCAAATCTGGATTAGATGAGTGAATTCTAATCTGTTTTTAGTGAATCATTTTACGTGTGCAGTAAAAGCATAAAGAAGGGTTAAAGGAACACACACATAGCATGAATGTAAATGTACTGTGTGACTGTGTTGTAGCAAACAGCTATTTAACAATTCAGTTAAAATAGACATTGGTCTCACACAGTACATCCCCTATTTACCTCCCTTTGTTCTGTTTACTAGGCATTGTTGTGGACCAACAATGAAAATTTGTTGTGTTTTCTGTCTTTTCGTGCTTTTTTATGTCATTTGTCAGACAGTGACAGTGAAAGGGTTAGTGATGAAGAGGTTAATTATTATATTTATCGGAGAGATGCCAACTCACCTCCACCCTCATCTAGGATGGTATCCTCCAGCTTCTGATTGATGGAACACACCTCATTCAGGTAATCAGCAGTGGGTGGGGCAGACTTTCCACATCATGTTTATTAGTGACTGTCACAGCTATGTAAAAGGCAATAAATCACATCCACTACTCTAAAACAAACAACTAATAGTTGCAGAAATGTGTCTCATACACGGTCTCTAGTCTAATGGATCTCTGGTTCTGTGTGGACGGCTGTGGCTCAGGAGGTAGAGCAGTCGCCTTTCAATCAGAAGATTGGTTGTTCGATTCCCCGCCTCTGCCATCGGTGTATGAGTGTGTGTGTGAATGGGTGAATGAGAAGCAGTGTAAAGCGCTTTGAAAAGCTCTATATAAGTGCAGACCATTTACCATTCTGTGGAGGCTGCTGGAGCCAACAAGAGAATAATCTCAGATTAAAAGTTCTACTCACACGTGTAGATGTAAATTGTAGCAGATTAAGGATGCAGAAAAATTATGTGTGGAGAAAAATAGCAGCAGACACATCATCTCTACCACATGCGCACACAGACAAATTCCCTGCTGAGGCGGCCGATCTGTTGGCCCTTTAGCTCGGTCACAGAAGTTTACTCAGCCTTTTAACTCGGTCAGGTGCAGCAGCATCGGGGTGATCATGTGAGCTGAGTCTACTGCAGGAAGCTGTGAGTGTGTGTCTATGGACCACGGTAAAGTGTGTGTGTGTGTGTGTGTGTTGTGGGAAAGGACAGCGTTGAATCAGCATCAGGGTTCAACACACAGCATCACAAAGGATTTTTGATTTCTGACACATGAAATCAAACCTGGTTTCTTTCAGAGGAAAACTCACGGGAGCTGCTCAGTGGTCGGTTCATTAGGCACCAGTTAAAACTAAAGAGGTGTCATCATCATCATGTCCAGCCCAAAGACAGGTGCATCCCAACAGGCATGAACTATTTGTTTTACTAAAATCAGTTTCAGCTAATCACACTGAGGACGGCCGGCATTAAGGATTCTACTTTGGCAGGATCTTTAAACATCCCATATGAGATAAGGAGGAGAAGAGTGAGGGGATGCTGAGGAGGAATTATGATAATAAGGTCACCTCCACTTTGCAGACCAGACATCCTGACGCCCTCTTTATTATCTCGGGGGACTTTAATCACGCCACCTTCAACAAAACACTCCCCACATTCATCCAGTTTGTGACCTGTCCCACCATGGGGCAGAGGACACTGGACCTAATGAATTCTAATGGTAAAGAAGCATATGGCTCCACTGCTCCAATCTATCCTGGTGGAGAAGAGGAAGGCGTTCAGGTCAGAGAGGGTTCAGAGGGTTCTGTCTGTCAGGATCAAGGAGGGGAAGGAGGCCTACAGACGGAAACTGGAACAGAGCCTCCAGGAGCAGAACACCAGGGAGGTGTGGAGGGGCATGAGGCCCATCACTCAGGCCAATGAACTTAACAACTTCTTTAATAGATTCCGCACTGGACCTCAGAACCCCCACCTCAGTTCCACAACAGGGTATCTGCTTCTCCCCTTAACGACTCCACCAGCACCACCCACAGGACCATTTAATCAGATCAGGTGAGGAGAGAGCTTAACAGGCCCCAGGGTGCTGAAAGCCTGTGCCCCCCAGCTCAGTGGGGTCCTCCTGCACATCTTCAACCTCAGCCTGTGTTTGGAGAAAGTTCCTCTTTGCTGGAAAAAATCATGACTGGTCCCCATCAATGAAAAACCTCGTCTTTTTTCCCTCAGTGACTACAGACCAGTGCCTCACACATCATGAAGGTCTTTGAGAGACTGGTCCTGGAGCCCCTCCGTCCTCAGGTCATATCATCGCTTGACCCCTCCAGTTTGCCTACCAGCCCAAAATAGGTGTTGATGGTGAAATCATACACCTGCTCCATCACACCTACACCCACCTGGACAAACCTGGGAGTCTAGTGAAGATTTTGTTTTTTGATTTCTCCAGTGCATTTAACACCATCCAGCCTGCACTGCTGGGAGAGAAGTTAAAAAACATGCTGGTGGATCCTCCCATGATTTCCTGGATCATTGACTACCTCACAGGCCGCCCTCAGGACGTCTGCCTGCAGACCTGTGTGTCTGACCCTGTGGTCTACAGCACAGGAGCTCCACAGGGGACAGTCCTGTTTCCGTTCCTTTTCAACATGTACACACCCTGACTTCATGTACATCTCTGACTCCTGCCTCCTTTAGAAGTTCTCTGATGACTCTGCATTTGTAGGATATATTCAGGGTGGAGACACCACAGAGTACCATGAGGTGGTGGACAACTTTGTAGACTGGTGTCAGCTCAACCATCTCCTGGTGGACTTCGGGAAATCTGGGGGTCGTGTCACTCCCCTCTTCTTAAGTAGGGAGTAGGTTGCGATTATGACAGAGTATAAATATTTGGGTATACACTTGGACAACAAACTGAACTGGTCTACACACATGTCTGCTGTGTATAAAAATGCCCAGAGTCGTCTTTACTTTTTGAGGAGACTCAGGTTTTTTTATTGTCTGCAGACCATGAGTCTCATGAGTTCTATGAGTCGGTGGTGTCCAGTGTGATCTTCTTTGCTGTGGTTTGCTGGGGCAGCAGCTTGTAGGTGGCTGACACTAACAGACTGGACTTAAAGGAATTAATCAGGAGGGCTGGTTCTGTTTTTGATGTGGAGTTGGACCCTCTACATGTTGTAGCTGAGTGGAGGACGCTCTCCAAACTCTTCTCGATCATGGACAATCCATCCCACCCCCTACACAGTGTCCTGGCTGGTCAGAGGACCACGTTCAGCCAGAGACTCATCAGTGTCAAGTGCTCCTCTGAACACCACAGGAGATCATTTCTTCCTGTGGCCATCAAACTGTAAAATTCCTCCCCGCCTCCCTCTGTAAAAGGGAGTGGGGAGAAAAACAAGGAGAACCACAATCATAACTATCTCCACCCATCCATTTTTGAGATTTATGTTATTATCATGTTTTTTTTGTCCTATATATTTGTGTTTTGTTCAACTGTATTCTGTCAGTGCTGATGCTGGAGGTGGGTCTTTCTAATCTGAACTGAGAGCGGCTGTAACAAGGCAAAGCTATTTTCCTCTGGGATTAATAAAGTATTTTGAATCTTGAATCTTGAATCAGTACAGATCGGTGTGACTCTGGGAACAATAATACCTGAACCACATGGTCTTAAAACGGATCAGTGATACTGATCTGATCTAAAACAAAGAGCAGAAGTCTGCTGTAGTGATGAAGAGTCTGTGTCAGACTAAACAGCAGAAACCTGGTTTGAGGCAGTACCCTCCATACAGGCACCTCCTGACAGTCCTCCTGGCCTCAGACATCCCACCCCGCTCTGTAACACCTCTCCTCCTCAGACAAGCCCACCCTGCTCCCAGCTCCTCCCTCCTGTCCAACACCGCTCAGATCAGTAGAGTAACACAGATCATCATAGTTTAAAGTCAGACTGTAAATTAAACTGTCACTAATCAATGACCAAAACACACAATCAATCGATTCAAAACACTCACTGTGTTGTTCTGTCTGTCGTATGAGGCCTTTATATTAACTCGATCACTGTTGTGATTTTTCTTGTCTTACGCTTCGTTGATGAATCTCACTTCATGACTCAGTTTAATATTATTCATATCTTTTGCTCCTCAAACTAGAACATAGTTAAAAACATGTGAAGTCTGTGCATTTATAGTCAAGACTAGAGTCTAATTACATATATTAGTTTTTAGTTTAATTACATGGATATTAAAAGGATTGTCCAATGATCACCCGATTCAAGTTTTATTTATTGAGGAGGAGACTTTTTACCAAACAGTAAAACTTATTATATTAAAGAGTCTCTTATTTTGTCAGATGTGTGTGTGTATGTTCAGTTTACCGGTTGAAGGAGAAGGTTTAGGGTCATACGGTCACTGAAACACACAAATCTTCTCCCCTTACAGCCATCGGGACATAAAATGTCTGGCTTTGTGTTTTATCAGACGGTCTGCAGTAGCGTCAGGTAAAAATCAGACATGAACAGGAACACAGCACAGCTCCTGCACCAACAAGTTAAGTCTCCATGTTTTACTCATGAAGCCTCTAAACGGTGTCAACGAGCCATAAAACCTGTTCCTCTGAAACATCTGTTTGCCAGACGACGTCTTTCACCTTCTGCCTGCAGACGAATGTCAAACTGAAACTTTTCTTTTTACAGCAGACAATAAACTGTCGACATTCAGTAAACAAATCAGTTAATCCTGACACACGAACATGTGCAGACTCCAAAATCCTGAAGCTCAAGTAGCTCGTCCTCTTATGCTGCAGTAACCTCATCATGTTTTTCTATACGCAGATAGAAGTCGACTGTTTCAGACATGTTTGATGATGATGAGGATGATGATGACAGTCGCTGTGAGCTCATAAACCACTGTTTACTCCACAATATGCAGCATTTCCTGTCTCGTAAATTCTTTCTGCACATGACCCTGTACTGTCTGGAGAAATGTCCTCTGATATGCATGGTTACACACAAACACATACACACACACAACTAGATGCTGGATAGTATCCACTGACACACACACACACACAGAAACATGGGATATCATCCTGTGAAGCAGCTATTGGACAAACACACACAGCGTCACGGTTTCATTCTTCAACCAGAACAACAAACACAGCAACACGAGGACCCTGCATTTGGATTTGTTCTTGTCAGGATGGTCTGAAGCTTGTGACAGATTATTTCATGGTTACTTTATGATCTAACTGACACAGGAGACACGTGATTTCAGTGTTTGACATCTTTACACCCACGAGTGTGCAGCACATTCAACAAAAGTCACAACAGCTTCCTGTGTGACTCCTGAAGAGTTTAAACTCAACACAGTTTAAAAATCTAAAAGAGATTACTAAGACATTTAGTATCACAAACTTTTACTAGCGATCAGTGTCTTGCTTAAGGACAAACCAGGCATGGGAGGGTGGGCTGGGATTTGATTCCACTGAGCTACAGTGCACATGAACTTGCTTTCACACAACCAACAGACATCACAAAGAAGTACCCAGAATTCTATTTGACTCATTGTCGTGGCAGAATTTTTAATGGAGATCATGAAATCACAGTTTACTATACAGAGCATTAAAGGTGTCCAGATCTTCACCGTCGTTCAAGTGCCACCATGTGACCATCACTTGTAATGACACGTAAACCTGTGGCAGCACATTTCTGAACTTTTTTAATATATCTGTCGGTGGAGCTTCTCAGTCATCCAGGTCATGGTCTGACTTGGGTACAGAAACCCTGTGGAGACCTCAAGTCTTTAGAACGTGATGGTAACTTTTTAAATATACAAATCACAAACTTAGTTTATGTCACAAATTAAGCAAAAAGGATCAGTGACAGAGATTTTACCCTGAGAGTAAAATTATGTTAAATTCAACACCTGATGAAACTTTGGTTTAAGTCAAAGTGTTACGTAGGTTTCACAGAGCAGCAGCTGAAATACAGATATAAATATATATGTGTACACACATCACACCAGAAACTTGCTTTGTTCCAGGACATGTCTGCAGCTACCACCTGGGTATAATCTCTATTAGCCATCATTAGCATTCCTCCCATATTTCCCATGCGCCGTTAGCTTGTCACCATTAGCATTCTGCTCATATTTCTCTGGCTGCTCTGACAGGAGGATTCCTCCCTGACAGCTCCTGTCACCAGCAGCAGCCAAACAGCTGTGAGCAGCAGAACGCGTTCTGTAATGAGCTTTGAGGACGTTTCTTCATGTCACACTGATCTGTGGAGGGACAAGGCGTCTTCTCTTGTCTCCACTTGTCCTGTATCTGCCCTTTATTTAAGCTTAATTCTCCTCCAGTCTTTGCACCGTCCTGTTTTCCTCTTTTTCTCTCACATTCCCATCTCATTATCATTATCATCTCTCCCAGCCTTTAGTCTTCATCTCCCGTCCTCCTTATTTATTTTCTGTTCTCTCGGTCTAAGCTGACTTTTGTCGGCCTCTTTTCTCTCATCTTCTCCTTTTTCCGCTTCTCTGCATCTCCCCTTTTTTTTGTTCTCCGTCCATCACAGTGATATTGAGGTGATGATTTACAGGAAGAGGATTGTGGTAACACAGGGCAGAGCTGGACACTGGGCTCCTTTATCCCACTGTAATGCACAAAGAGAACCCAGAGAGACGGGGGCCCCTCGACCACACTGTGAGGGATATTACTGCAGGGAGGTCGGGGTCCCTGTATAATACTGCTCCTGTACACACACACACACACAGATGAAACACGTGTGTTTTCTCTGTGAGGACTTGAGAACTGTACTCTAATCCCTCTCCCTAAAGCCTAAAAAGAATCCTTGGAGTAACCCCTCTTACAGTGAACGCAGCACCGACACAGATCACCACAGTGATCTGTGTCTTTGAACTGCGGACATCATTTTAAATACATTTTCCAAGGCCTCATCTGCACTAGAACTGATTAGTTACATTCCTGTTTTCAGAACGTCCAGCTTTTTGTTTCACACTTGATCACGGTTAGAGAAAGATTGTATCTGTGCTGACACACGACGTGCTGTGGGGCACGGAGCAGGGCTCAGAAATGTTGAGTGATGATTACAACACTGCATCGAGAAATGAAGTGAGACGTGCAGCAGATGAGTTTCCCTGGTCTCTTTGAGATAATTAACCTGTAACAGGCTGCTGCACCTGCTGACGTAGAGTTTGTTTTCCGTGCAGAAACATCCAGTTCAGTCACTACATCGAATAATCAATCAGGATTTATAAACGACGACGACCGGTCAAAGCAGATGTGAATCAACATCAGCTCTGTTGTGATCTGGGATCCTGTTCTTCAGTGAGCAGCATCCAGAGGCTTTAAAGTCACTGAGCTCTTTCCTTTATGGGAAACAGTGCAGAAGGTCAAGGGCCTGCCTGAAGAATGGAGGTGTGTTCTTATAGAGGGGAACCTGAGAATGGGCTCTGTCATATGGCTCCTCATTCATCAGGACGGAGGGAAAACGTGGCGAGCGTCAGTGTTTTGGGCACATGAATCTGTCAGTTTGAAGTTTCTCCCACATGATAGAGATTAGCAGCCAGCATACAGCACGGTCTTGTGTTTCCACCCGTCTCCTTCCTCCGCTCTCACACGTTTGTCTTGTTAATGATGAGGATGAAGAGGAAGGGAGAAAAAAGGGCACAGGAAGACAGACACATACCGTCTTCCCCCCTTCGGAATATGAGACACGTGAGCAGAAAGCGAGGGCCTCGGCCTGGATGGAGGGTCGGCTGAGGGAGCAGATACTCAACACATGGGTCTGAGCCTGAGACTGGAAACGTGGTCGAGTTGCTGTAGATTGCTAGTTTGCTGCGTTATGCGTCGTAGACACAGGAGAAACGTGAAGACAACATCAGACCGAGAAGAACGTCAGTAAGAGGTACACGGGAGGAAAGTCAGAACAAATTTAACCGATTAAATCCTACATCATGAACCCGTCTGTCTCATACGACCCAGAGGAGCAAGCATCACAACAACAGCTGATGTTAAAGGAACATCATCATCAACATCATGGTGATGCTGTTCAAACCACCCTGGACTCTTTTTATTTATGTGAAATGAATGTATTATTGCTATTAAAATCATACACTCACACTTTGACCACATCTTTCAACCAAAATGTGTCGCATGTCTAATTCTTTATCCTTCAGGCAGGTTAATGAGCGGATGAGCAGACAGAAAGAGACACACTAGTGGCATCGAGAATCAAACGGGGAGGTGAGAGTAACAGAAAATGATTTTTACAGGTAAAGATCAGTTTAAAGAAGCTCTGACAGTTTCCTCTTCTTTTTGATGTGAACATCTAAGGTGACCAAAAGTTATTTTCATTCACCTTCACAAACTTAAATCTTCTTCTTGTTCCACAAACTAGCAGACAACCTATTTTCTCTGACTTGTACCTTTAAAAAAGCTCCATTATAACGTTTGTTCTGTTGAGAATGAGAACTATGCAGCAGATGAAAGAACAGGGAGGTTATGTTTTATTACGGAGCCGTTCAGCACGTGGGAGGTCCCGTCACGCTGGTGTGATTATCTCCTGCCTCACTTGTTTGGAACAAAAAGAGCTTTTTGGTTTTGCTTTTAACCACAAACGTAATTAATCCCAAATAAACCTCCAGAGATCAAACCTGCAGAAACGGGTCGGCTGACGTTTCTCAGACACTTTAACTAATTAGATTAATGTAATAAGAATCATTTAAGGGACAAAAGGACAAAGTGTAAAGGAGGCGTTGATGTTCTGTCAGAGTGCAGGAGTCGACCTGCTCCACTGATGTCACTGAGTCCTGCGCCGCAGAATGTTTCGTCCTCACACAGACACATGAAGGGGAAAGAGAATCTGGAGCTGATCACAGGTTGTTCTTCTATCACTGAGCCACAGAGACACACTGATTTAGTTCTGACTTTAATATTTAAATTCTGTATTCAGAACCAACAGCTGTTTGCTCCTCTGATCATTTTTTTTATATATAAGTGTAAACTTTTTAAAATCATTTAGACGAAGCGGAACTTTTTCATCGCTTCATGTCTCTGCTGTAAAACCCACGTAACAAAGTCCCTTTCAGGCCTGAGCCTCCATCTATTCACAGATTATTGAGTAAAAGGTTGTTTCCGAAAGGATCAGACAGGAAGTAGAAAGTGTTTCACTGCTGCTTTCTCTCACAACTCTGCCGTCAGCTCGTGTGTCACCGCTGCAGAAAAAACATCCCCCGTCACGCTAAAGCTGAGACATTCACAGTTAATTTTACCTCTAAATGCACTATCTGAACGTGACACTGAACACATCGTATTCACACCACGTCTCTCTGGCCACAGAGAGCACATCAGCATCAGTCAGAGCACCAAGAAGCAAGAAGACGAACAGCGATTCAGAGAAGGTTTGGTTTTCTAAAGGTGAGCAAACAGAGAGATTTCTGTTAAAGTACCACATAAAAAATCACACTGTTTCCATCGTTCAGAAAAACCTGTGGTGGTGACATCAGTTCAGACTGAACAGACTTTTCACCAGTTTTACAAGCTTTTACAAATGTTTACCTCTGGTTATAAAGTCCAGAAACTGTTTTCCAGTCTTTTACTAAATGGTCATTTATACATAAACTGTCTAAACGTGTGAATTTGATCCTGATCTGAATCCATCATATGTCCCACAAACAGCTGATGTTCATGTATCCTGAACAGTTTCGTTACGTCCAGTGTTTCCTATGTGAGCCTAACGAACACGTGGAATGTGATTCTTTCTCGTTAATGGTCCTTAGCATTTATACAGTAAATAATCAATGATCATTGTCCGACACGGACACAGTTGGATTTTTAGGGACTTATCACATATGACTCATAACAACTCATAACAACAACGTGCTACTCTGCTCTAAAGCTCCACCTGATGATGCTACTCCGCTCCAAAGCTCCACCTTATGATGCTACTCCGCTCCAAAGCTCCACCTGATGATGCTATTCCCCTCCAAAGCTCCACCTGATGATGCTACTCTGCTCCAAAGCTCCACCTGATGATGCTACTCCGCTCCAAAGGTCCACCCGATGATGCCATTCTGCTCCAAAGCTCCACTGGTGATGCTACTCTGCTCCAAAGCTCCACCTGATGATGCTACTCCGCTCCAAAGCTCCACCTGATGATGCTACTCCGCTCCAAAGCTCCACCCGATGATGAGCCTCTGCTCCACCTGAGGAAAGTTCAGCTACGTCTGCAGGAAGAGGTGGAAATTAGCTCTGGTGAACTCCTGATGGATGGTCTCCAACAGGACATCGTCCTGCTGGCCTCTGTCTGTCCGTCCTTCCATCTTCCCTCCTCCCGCTGCTCCTCTAACAGACTGAGGCAGGTGGAGCTCTGGGGTGTAAGTGAAGCTGAAGGACGTGCGATAAATCAGGCCATCCACTCTGCAGAGGGACAGGGGGACAGTGATGATGCGGCGCAGAGAGCGCCAACAGTCACTGAAGGCGGAGACGTCAGGAACAACACAGAGCAGAGATTTAGGAGACCTGAGGAGACGAGTGTTTGTTAAAGTGGTGATGAAGATGAGGTCTGTAAAACATGTCCATGTTGGCCTAAAGGCCTAACTCAGTTTATCTTAACCTTATCACTATTCATCTATTAAAACTGCTTCATTTGACTGAGATGGGAAACATATTTGTTCATTACACTAAAAATGACTCAACATCTAAAACCCTGTTAAAACCAGAATGTCACAGTGAAGAACTGGAAGCAGACAATCACATGACTATGACTGAGCACAGTTTTGTGTCTGATACGAAGCCGCCGACGTGTTCAGCGCTCCTTTCTAAGCCGCTTCATTCTGACCTGCACTACACCGCTGCCGCTCATGGCAGAGACGTATCATGTTCCTAATTGGCTGCAGCTTCTCGTACAAACAGCACATTGTGTCCCTCTGCGCTATTTGCAGAACCTCGTGGCGAGCCGCTCTCAGTCAGAGACCTTGACTTATGATGTCTCAGCAGCTCAGGTGTGGGATCTGAGGTGAACTCTGACGTCAGAGAGGCCGTTTTTCTATTCAGGACTCATCATATGAGATTCTGTAAGGGGACATCTATGACTTCCCAGACTCCCACACAAGAGTTAGAGAGACGATTGTTCCCAGTGTGCTGCACTGAGTAACGATGTCTGGACAACATAGGACTCTTTATACGTTGCCAGTCAACCTTTGGCTCCATCTGTTAAAACGGATGAATACAGGTAAACAGGAAAGTTCAATAAACTGGACATCGGGTTTGAATAAATAAAGATTTGAGTCAAACGTGTTGGGAAGTTTTCTTGATCCTTCTTCCTCCAGTGATTCAAATGATTTAGTCCTAAACAAGGGATTTTTTCCCTAAACAAAGTCTGAAAAACACTGCCGCTGGTGTTTCTCAAAAAAGGACAGTTGAATAACTGTCCAACTGTGTCTCAACATTCAGCAACGTTTACTTTCATAATCTACCACTGACGTGTCTTTTAAAAAAGCTAATTGTCCCAGGAGGATTTAACATACTAACATGATGATTATAGTTGTTTGCAGCAGCAGTTTAGTTGCTTCGTAATAAAAAAAAACACAATTTCCTTTACAGTAAGGAATACAACTATATTTGAATTAAAGCCGTCATTCTTCTTCTGTCTACACTCACTTGAACATGGTCTCAGCTTCTGTGCTTTCAAACCAGACTTTCAGATGAGGGCTAAAGTTTTCTCCGTTGATCTCCAGCATGGCGACGTGTCCTCCACCGTTCAGCTGTCATTAAACAAACAAACACGTTTACTTTCATCTTATTGTCACTCTGAGACATGATCTTTTCTCAGAGTGATGCTGAGAAACTAGTCCATGCTTTTGTAACTTGACTTCTTTAATTCATTACTGATGTGCTGCAGCCAGAGTTCTGACTGGACTCTATCTCTCTTCGTTATGATTTGGCGCTATACAAATAAAGATGAATTGAATTGAACTGGATTGTTTTCCCAGATGTTCAGTGTTTCCCAAATCCTCCCAGAGGATATATACCAGTTATAATGAGGAGGTGACGAACTGCCTGTTGGACTCAGTGACCTCTGCATGAGCTGCGGTAACGTTTCCCCTAATTAGAGCACGAGTAAACTTATGTTAGTCCGACTCACCTCTAACCCAGTGATGACTGGAAAAGGACTAACTGGAGTCTGGATGCAGGTGGGACCCTGATTAAAGGTGAACTCCACCGCTTCCACTCCGATGATGGTCCAGCAGGCTCCATCGTTCAGCACCACCCTGCTGGGGTCTCTGACGCTGGGCAGAGCCTGGGGTGAAAAGACGGAGTGAGTCAAAGGACAGACAGAGATGGAGGTGTGAGAGTGATGAGAGGGAGACGGCCTCACCTGGTGCAGTATGATGGCATCATTGGATAAACACAGGAAGGCGTGTGGGTTGTCTCTGAACTGGAATGCACATTTGTGGAGCTGAGAAACCGGCTCGTCCACGTCTAAGACAGCGTGCTGCTTGTTGGCTTTACGAATCACCTGGTGGCGTAACATCATAAAACATATTTCTGTCCACAGGTATAATGAGAATTCTCAGGCGTCGTGTTGTGTTTACATGAGTCAATAACACACTGACAGTAGATCCTTAAAGGTCAGTTTAGACTCTGTGGACGTGTGACTGCATGGACGGTCTGAACCATAATAGGACATTAAAACACGTATTGTACAGTTATTACTTGATGATCATCTAATATTTGATCAATAGAGCCTCAGGAAAAGAGAAGAAGAAAGTGACTTTACATTAACGGGAAGAGAGAAGGTTTAAACCTGGGGTTAGAAGAAAGTAGCTGAGTGGTAAAGACAACGAAGAATCTGAAAGCCACGACGCTTATTTAACTTCTGAATGTACAGTAGGAGGAAACTTTAAATCAAACATAACACAGCTGTGCACACAGCTGGTTCACTGCTGAGCGATGACTTTCTGACGTGATGTGTGTAAGAACGTCTGAGGCTGCAGCTTCATGATGAATTATTTCAGCTCATTTACACCAGGCGCACACTATTAAAGGCTCAGCTTTCACCTGAAGCTGCTGAATCTGCTGAACCTTTCTACCTTCACCTTCTTCGGTCTCGACCGCGACCAAACAACCAAACTGAGCGGAACTGAGAAAACGTTTCTGAGCAAAAACGGCCCCCAACCACACAAACACACAGAGCAGCAGCTTCACCAGGTCCGCGTGTTAGAGGGTCTGCAGAGGAAAAGGACGCTCAGCGAATTGTGAAGGAATCTGCTACGTCGAACTTGATGGGATTAGCAGGTTATGTAACACATCTGTAAGACGTATGGACAGAGGACGAAGGACAGAGGACGCGTGTTAGCACCTACGGGGGTCGAACAACACTGCTCTTTATCCTGCTGCTGTTTCATCTCCTTCTGAATCACTGCAACACAAACCAGCTGAAGAAACATACTTTCTAACAAGATTAAAATCCAGTGTCGATTAATCCTGTTAGAAAGTAAGTAGAGACTCAATGCTGATCTTCAACAGGGCTGATACGGAGTATAGAGTATATACAGTACAACAAATATTACAAAAAGTGTACTAACGTGTTGTGTTTTAATGTGTGTGTGTGTTACCATGGGTGGCAGAGCTACTCCAGACTCGGTACACACTAACTGGACCACACAGCCGTAACAGATGAAGCCTTCGCTCAGCACAAAGTCGCCTTGGTCAGAACGCTGGCCCTCCACTAAACACACACACACACACACACACATTACAAACTTTAGTTTCATAAATTTACAAACTCTGGCTGATTCTTCAGACTGTGTGTGTGTGTGTGTGTGTGACTGAGTGACGTTTAGGTTTTAGCGGTGGGGGGTCCGTGAACACCGTGAACTGTGTTAAATAAATAACTTCGCAGAGAGAAACTCTGCTGATTAACCACGGGCACAGTCAGAGTATTTATGCAGGGGGATCGTGAGAGAGTCTGCTGATGGTCGCTCGTCGTCCCGTGTCTGTCTCTGGTTCTACAGACTTACAGCACCTTCACATCGTCATAAGGAACAAGCAGAATAACACATGTTCATGTTTGCTCACACATCATCACCAGGTTCTGGATCTGACTCACTGTGGAAAACATGATTCAACACTTGCATAAATTAACTTAAGAAGGACAGACTGGACCAAGGCTCCTGATTTCACTGCTCTCACACATCAGTTTAGCATGTTAGCATGCTAATGTTTGGCAAATGGTGATCGAGAGTGGCGGAAACATCTCTATGTTTGTGGTATGTAGTAGTAAAATAAAAATAAAATGAGACACAGCGAGTCGTTTTCTGGGGACCATGAAATAGTCTCATTTGTCGATTATTTAGTCAACGCTTCCCTCACACTGGTACATGAAAAAACACATGGAGCAAATTCTGTGCTGTCTAACAGCAGGATGGACGTGTGAATAAACCCTGTGACCATGCAGACAACACGCGTTACCCAGGGTGATGGTGAAGGCCGTCCACTGTCTGGCGCTGGCGACGAAGGCTCCTCTGTCCACGGAGAGGTAACGAGTGCTGACGGTCTGCGAGCGCAGGCGGTTGAACAAAGCGACTCTGGAGCACGAAGAGATGCACACTAGAAACAGGTGAGAGGTATTTTTACCTGTAGTTTACACAGTCTGTCCTTCTATAGTCATGAGGACACACGGGTATTCCGTCCTCACACTTTGGACCCTGTGGTCTGATGTGACCCTTTACATTCAGAAAAAAAACTTTGTGTTCAGAGGTAATGTAGGTTTGTGTTCAACTTATAATAACTCTTATTACCTGCAAAAGAAATACAGTGGTGATGTTTAAATAAATACTACAAAGGTCTAACAGACACGTTCCCATGTGTATCTTTACTATTCATACTTTAAATACTTTAAATGTGAAACTGATTGTGACTCACAATCCGCATTTTTCATGGACTGTCTCTTCTGCGACGGTTTCGAGATGACTTTGATCATTCGGCTCTGGAAAGAACCCACTTCCTGTCTGTTGCCCAGGAAAAGCTGCAGCAGCAGGCGGAAGTGTTTCCTCTTGTCCTGATCGGAGATGAACAGCGACTTGGCGCAGGCGAACATCTGTTACAGAGACACACAGAGTGTATGAGACGAAGAGCAGGACAATGTCTGTGAGGAGCTGGAGCCCGTTTCTAGCGTTAAATCCATGTTCAGATGATGTCGGAGCAGATTCCTTCCTGGAACTCTTCTGCTGCACCAGTCTTAGTATTTGACATTTTGACTGATGAAAGGAACAGTGATGCCGATGAAAGACGTCTGTTGCTTTTGTTCACTCTCAACAAGTAAATAAGCAGCGAGCTGCAAACACACACAGAGTGTTTACAGCAGAGCAGCGTGACCGTTTGTACAGTCAACAGTTGGCTGTAATAAAGGAGGAGACTAGGACAGTCTGTGTAAACACACAGAGTCGTCTGACACTCAGAGCAACAGGCTTCGGGCCTGATCCCATCACTTGCTCATTGTTAAGATCCATAATGAACACGACTGTTGGAGCTGGAATCAATCATTAACACTGCTGCATGTGCAGAGGAGAAGAATCAGGTCAATATGTTTATGTTCAGTATAGCAGTTGTTAACAAAGTCACAGCATGTGAACAGAGGAGGACAGACGGAGGACAGACGTCACAACAATAAGGTGAGTGGAAAGTTTTACATTTACTTTTAGGGAATTATTTTTGACAATGTTTAAGGATGATTTATGATGATGATGGGTTTGGAACTGTGATGAAATCAGACACTTCATCACTGATCCCCTGCTGCTTGGAGAGAAATCCCAAACACTCGCACTCACCCTGGAGTTTGGCTGCTCGTCAAAGAGCAGTTTGAACGTCTCCGCCTGAGACTGACCGGAGCTGTCGAGGCACATGTAGCCGCACACCCGATGCAGAGAGTCTCCACCACCAGCGGCTGCAGGGAGGGAGGGAGGGAAACTGTTGACATGACATGAACATCTTTTGACTTATGAAGTGCGTCTGTTGTGTTTCGTCACCTTTGAGATGGTCCTGCATGATCCTCCATCCAGGACCGCTGATGTAAACACACGGAGGAGGACAGAAGAATCTAATGATAAAAAAGGTTGTTGCTTAGACTTTATGTTTCTGCTGTATGTTTGTTCATCAGTCTGCCTGAGTCGTGTCACCAAACCTCTTCTCGTTGCCGTACGACTTCTGAGCCACCTTGGCGTGCAGGATGACGACGGTCTGGTCTGCGTGGGCTTCTCTCCCTGGTTCCCTTGTTCCCAGTAACTGGCAGCCTTGGAAACGTGGATCCAGTCTCCTGATGGGACATTGTTTGTTAGTTTGCTTGGTGTCAGATCGATGAAGCTGTTTGACTGTTACAGCTGGACTAAGCAACAGAAAATCTCTTTGTGTTGAGACTTTCTGGACGTCCAGCTGCTGAACCGAGCTCTACTCTGTAAGAAACCGTGTCCACCTGGTCTTTGTCTCTGTTTTCCTCGTGTTGGCACGAAGCAGCTCAGTCTAAACACACAATTACTGTATCATCTCAAACACTTCATCCATCTTTATAATGGACTCAGCAGCAGGGAGACAGAAATAAAAAAAGGGCCACAGACGTTTTCTGTGAGGTGAGATGTTTAAATCACTGACTCACACAATAATGGAAAAGTTATTTTTACATTGGTTTGTACCAGAGACAAAAATCCACTGCTGAACAGTCGCTTTACATCTGATGACAGCAGAAATAAAGAACCTTTTACATCCTAAACCCAAAGAGAACGTCAGGCTGTACAGATATTTAACATGTTGCACAGAACTTATGAATCTTCTCATCTAACTTTGAATGAGTGCATGTAGCCACATTATATTTTAGCCAAAGTAGAGTAGTCAACAACAAACCTGGAAAGAGAGAGACACATTTCTTATGTAACCACTGAGCAGGACACTGAGCGACTGTTTCTGTGTGACTGCTCACCAGGGTGTCAACACTAGTCTAAATCAGGCCTCGTCTTTAAAGGTCACAGGTCAAAGGTCAGTGTGTCAGGAGTTCAGATGCTGTGGTATTTTACACTGAGAACACAGAACAGTAGGAGAGAAGGAGGAATTTACTTTACCTCCCCAAAAAAAAGTATCTTCAGGCTGTAACAGCTGCGTTTGTTGTTAGTGAACACAGTCGCTGTAAAAATGGACAAAGGGTTTTTAAAGCCTATAAAGCAAAAACAAAACCAGCAACCTCAGAGAAACTAATATATGTACCGCGATCCTCACTCTGTCAGCACACGGGTCAAATGAGCTTTTCAGTATATGTAATATTATTTATGATTAATTAAATAAGAACGAAGATCACTGGTGTCCAACATCTTTAGACAAAGACTCAGCTGAAGAAGAGAAAAGAAGAAGAAAGGCATCAAATGATATTAGAATTTGAAAAAAATAAAATAAAATACATAGACATATACATATACAGTCAAGCCCATAATTAATCATACCCCTGGCAAATTTTGACTTAAAGTTATCTTTATTCAACCAGTTATTTTTTGACAGGAAATGACATTGGTATTTTTCAAAAGATAATACAGCGATGTACAAGAGGCATTATTGAGGAAAAAAAAAACATTTCTTGGCTTTTATTTACATTTGAGAAAAATGTCAAATTTGTTTTTCATACCCTTCTCAATGATCAATAGGAAATCCTTTGTTGGCTATTACAGCAATCATTTTGAATTTTTCCATGTCTCCATGGGTATTTGTCATGGGTATCCTGTTCATCTTTAGCAATGAGCTGCAAATCTTTCAGGTTGGAGCGTCTTCTTGCCATCACCCTGATCTTTAGCTCCCTCCACAGATTCCTAATTGGATTCAAGTCAGGACTCTGGCTGGGACACTCCAAAACTTCAATGTTGTAGTCTGCTAACCATTTCTTCACCACTTTTGCTGTGTGGGTCATCGTCATGCTGAAATCTCCACTGGTGCCCAAGGCCAAGTTTCTCTGCAGACTGCCTGATGTTGCCGTTGAGAATCCTCATGTATTGCTCTATGTTCACGGTGCCGTTTACTGTGATTTAGTTCCCAAAGCATTAGGTTTCCACCACCATGTCTAACAGTGGGGATGGTGTTCTCTGGGTTGCTGGCTTCCCCTTCTTTACGCCAAATGAAGGAAACATCATGGTGACCAAACAATTCCATTTTTGTTTCATCTCAGCATAACACCGAAGGCCAGAAGTCTTCTTCTTTGTCCAGATGAGCATTTGCAAAGGCCAAGCGAGCTTTTGTGTGCCTTATCTGGAGAAATGGCGTCCTCCTTGGTCTGCATCCGTGGAACGCAGTGTGCAGCATCTGTTGGATTGTCTGCACTGAGACATTGCCACCAGCAGAGCCCAGATTCACCAGGATGGCCTTTGTGGTGATCCTTGGATCCTTTTTTACCTCTCTCACTATCCTCCTGGCCAGCACAGGTGTCACTTTTGGCTTCCAACCACCTCTGACATTTTCCACAGTGTTTTTGAATAATACTTTGCACTGTAGCCACTGGAACTTAAAAACATTTAGATATGGCCCTTTTTTAATTTGTGAGCAGCCACAATGCGCAGCCCCAGGTCCTCACTCTGCTCCTTTGTCTAAGCCATGACTGTCCACAAACCAACTGCAGAGATATACATATACAGTATTGTATACAAAAGAATATGTATATGTAGATATACATATTCTTTTGTATATATTTTTTGCCACGTTTTAAGTTTTGCCGCATTTAACAGCGTTTCACTGACGTCATACGGGATCCGCTGCGCCCCGCCGACGCGCCTCTGCTCTCTAACTTTTTGTTACTCTCCGCTGTTGTGATTTGAGAGGGGGGAGGGATCTCTGTCGTCCCAAATACTTCTCCTGGCAGTTTAATAACTACATCCCTCCACCACTGAGTTAAACCTAGAGCAGGTCGCGGAGCCACAGAGTGGAACGACCCCAGCGCTGATTCCTTAAAGCTCCTCTGAGAAAAGTTTGGGATAATCTACACCACATTTCTCTGCCCGGGACATTGTTGGTGTTTTGCACGTCTTACCTGTCCCATCCGCCTGTCCCCTGCGCGTCGTGTCCGTTCAGCAGCGTGCCCAGGTGAGTGAGCGGGCTGACCGGGTCTGGGGACACAGGAGCGGGGTAAAAGAGCGCAACGTCTGCCTGGGAGAATCCCGGCTGGTGCATCGATGGTTCTGGCAGAGAAAGCAGAGTACCAGTGACGAACTGTTAGTTTGAGTTTTGACTGTAGCTTTGACAAATAAGTTAAGAGACATTAACGGAAAAAAGGAGATTTATTGAAATAAACTGTTCTTGGACGCAGCAGGTGAAATGTGCCAGATAATATTTGTGCTCTGCAGCTGTGACTGAAAGTTGGTCACAGAATAGGAATCAGTCAGTGGAGCAGAAAATGAATGAGCATTTTAATTCTTTATTTCTGCATAAACGTTGTGTTAAATAATTTGAAACTGAAATGTGAAACACAACTCAGCAGAATTTCATCTTTTCTCTGACATTTCATAGACCTGGTGCATCAGGTGCTAATGAAAGTAAAGTAAAGCCCTGAAGGTCACAGATTTATACTTAAGAGTCTCTAAAGTGTGTGTTGGAGTTCAGTGTGCTTCTGATACATGTTTGACTGTTGGAAAGAGATTTATCAGACTCGTTGTTCTGATTCTTCAAAGGTGGCAGTGATTTTCTTGCAGTTTGTGCTGGTGCTGCAGAGACTGCAGGACAGAAAACCAGAGATAAATCGAAGGTCCTGTAGAAGCTGGTTGCCAGGTTTAAATGTGAGTGAGTGGAGGAGGTTCACACTGGTTGCCTGGAGGTGATGCTCCGTGCACATAGTCAGACACAGTGTTCACAGAGATGCCTGAGCAGACGCTATGTGCAGTCACACAGGCTGCTGGTAATGATAATAAGAACTCAGATCAAGATCTTTATGACAGACAAAATGAAAAAAGATCTAATTATTCCTAAAACTACAAGCAACCAGAAAGCGGCTGCAAAGTAGCAACAACAGATGGAAAGAGAAATGGAAAGAGTCTGTGTGAGTAAGCTCTGTGTCAGAACGAATAAGAGGTTCTGTCAGATTGATATGATATGAGATGATTTTCGTTCTCTTCACTCTACTGTCACAATATTTTTTTACAAGCTTTTCCTCACGTCCTGTTAATCCTCCCTCAGACAGAACTACACGAGCCGGCAGCCAAACACAAAGAGGCAGTCAGTCAGTGAGACAGGCAGGAAGGTGGACAGTAAGACAGAAACAGTAGCAGAGTCAGCATCTGGTTCCAATCTAAACCTACAAACAACAAGTGCTGTGTCTTCATCCAGCTGTCACTCAAATCCCCCAAAACCACCTACAGCACTGACCACTGTGTCTGTCCCTCTGTCTCTGACCTGTACGGACTCTGCAGGTCATCAGGTACATGTTATGGTGACCTCTAGTGGTGACAGCGGTTATGACAGGTGATTTGTTATTACACAGGAGGCAGGTTATTGATTCCCTACATGCTGCTGAGCTGTGTGTGAACACATGGTCTCTGTCGTTTTCTCACTAAGTAGCTAATTCATTTTCACCTCAGTGTGAATCTGTCAATCACATTTCAAGAGAGATCTCACTGTTTATGTATCTCGTGTTCGTGACCAGCCTGTTGTTTTAATCTCATTATGACACAAGGAGGAGCTTTTGATTTTACATGTGGATGTTGAAACAGCTTTTCTAGATCAGGTCTTAGTTGTTTATATACGAGGTTCCTGTCACAGTTTGAGATTATTATTCTGTCAGGTTCATTTTAATATTTTTATTAACAGTTAAAATAAAAACAGCTGTTCATAAGCAAACTTTAATTACTGCATTGCAGCTGTCAACCAGTGAAGTTTGTTTAGATTCATGTTCTAATCAGTTTATTTGAGTCCAACAGGATGTTTGTGCCTGATGTGGTGAAGCCCTCTTCAGAGACCATGTAGTCCATATTGTCTTGCTGAGAATGGGACACACATGACGCCACTGCGACTTGTGTTGCTGCCAGAGTCTAATCAGTACATCCCGTGAACGTTTGTTTTAAATCTGAAGAAATTCCCCTCGAGATGTTAGTTACTGTTCGCTGGTGCTAAAGCTAATCAAGAACTGCTGCTAACGGAGGTGGGTTAAGCTAGATGCTAACGTTCAGAACAAAACACAGCGTGAAGTGTGATTGTGATCCTGGTCCTCAGGGGCCACTGACCTGCACCTACAGATTCTGATTGGCTGAACACACCTGAACCAGGTAATCAGCAGTGGGTGGGGCAGAGACAGCTGGAAAACAAGTAGGACAGGAACAGTGTTGGACACCCCTGGTTTAGCATAATACCATGCTAACATTAAGATGTCCTGCTTCTGATAAAGTGAGACCTATACCAGGGTCAGATACCAGGGTCCGTCACCTGTTACTGGTTCTTAACCCCAAGGTCGCGACCCCAGCAGCAGGTCGTGGGATGAGTATTGGGGATCATAGGTCAGATTACTGGACGGTGGAAAAGTAAATAAGACCATCACAGTGTTTTGGGCTTTGTATGTTGGTTTGTCCTTCCTGAATGAATCTGATAGGTTTTTGTTGAAATAATAATCCAGAAACAGCTGAGGTAACGTACAGTGTTTTAAGCTTGTTTAATTATCATAGTTATAATATGTTATCTAGTGGCTCACGTAGCTACTGCAGTGTTGTGTCTGAATTAATCTGCACTTGAACAAACATCAGTTTTTGAGTCCATTTCTTAAACCACTAGAAAAAATGATAATGTTTTGGTGTCTCGTTCGGAGGCCGCTTGTCCCAGTGAAACTCACCTTTTCTACCATCATCCACAATGTCCAACTCATCCATGATGCTGTGTTGTCTGCTGACATTAGGACGGTCTGTACTTTGGCTCCATGGTCCAGAGAAATGGCAGGGTTAACAGCGAACGAGCTCACAGGACTGAACAACAACTCCAGGGCGATGTGGACTAATCTGGACAAACAAAAACAACAGTTTCACTGTAACAACATGTTGGCTTCGCATTGCAGCTTGATGGTCTGTTGGAGTCAGACTCTCCTCAGCTGCTGAATCCACTATCTCTGTAAACTCATCCTGCAATCGCACTGCTTACAACTGAACAGTTTTTGTTTGTTTGGTAATGACTTACAGACCGCGATGATGCTACATGAGGTAACGACGTGGAAATTAGCCAGTGTCATTAACATTTACATCACAACAGGAACACAATTAATACATGACTTTCATTGTCCTTAGTAGAAACTGACCTGAAATGAAGCGACGGTCCTGTTACCTCCTGGTAAAAACTATTTTATGTTCTCTGTTTAATCTCCATTCCCTACATGCTGCAGCGATGCTCAGTCATCTCGCAGAAAGTTTCACCATCACCCACTCACATGTTAGTTCAGGTAAACAAGTCAAAGGTCCATCAGTCAAACACAGAGCTCAACACTCCCACTGCACCTTACAGTCCTTCTGCAGTCACAGGGTTTCAGTGGGGGAGATATTTAAGAGTGAGTCCATGTGCATGTTTGCACTTCATCCTGTATCTGTTATCAGACTACTGGTCTCAGTGTGTGTGTGTACATTACTGTATCTGTCCGTTTGTGTGGATAAAAAGATAATCACCTGCTGCTGGTCTGCAGGTTTCTCACGCACACCTCTCTTTGACAAACAGACAATTTCTGTAACAGCTTGTTTCCTCAACTTCTCTGATTGGTCGAAGGTGCAAACTATGCTGTTCTTCTTCTGGTTGGAAAAGGCTTTTAACCATTTATTAACCGTTATACAGAAATCTTTACAGACATTTAGAGCCCCGAAGACATTGTTTGTTAGTTCATAGTTCTGATGCTAAGCTAAGGTACAGTTAGAATAATCTGTGGCTCGTCACGGACAGACCTCAAAAGCTAAAACCTCTGTGATCACTGAGTCAATTAATATCAGTTTTTGTTCTTTTTTAAAACACTTTGCCATCATTTGCAGTGCAGTGTGCTTATGGGTCTACAGGCAGGCTGGGTAATGACATGTGTAGACTATTAGGGACCAGAGTTTCCACTGGATGCAGGTGAATGGGTCGTACGAGCAGCTCCGCAGTGAGCCACACGAGACCCCTCCAGTTAGCAGCAGAGGAAGTAGGCAAACAATCACTTGAGCTGCTGTTCATTTTAAGTGGCGGCTTGGCTGATAAGTCTGAACCTTGTGCAGGAATTCACGTCGGTCACCTTCCAGACGTCCAGTGTGAGCTTCAGTGTCTGTCGTACAGCGAGTGACAGAAGCTGCTAAGAACATTACAAACAGCAGGACTTGACAAGATGTCTGTGTTTTCCATCAGTCAGCAGGTAGAAAGGGACAAATAACAGACACCATCACATTTCCAGAATGTCGGTTTGTGTTTCTCTGGATTTTCTCTTTTTTAAAATCTTGTCTGATGCCAAACTGTCAAACCTGAGAGTCGGGAAAAAGATTGATAACTCTTGAAAGATTAAACCTCCAAACCTATCCTCTTTACGTAGTTTAATTTATATAGTCAAATATAACATTTTAGAAATATGTGGCTGAATTCTGGGAATGATGAAGAATCCAGACGCTACTTCACAAACAAGTCAAATACAGTGCAAATACAGTTCATACATTACGCTTTTCTATTTATGTAAATATCTATTTATTCATTATTTATCCTGCTTACAGAATAATGGCATTACTAATATTTCAGACTCCTTAACTTAGGGATGGGATCGAAAACAGTGAGTCAGTAAATCAATTAGCCAATCAATAGGAAATGAATCAGGATTTTCATAAGTGTTTTAAATAAAACATAGAAAATCCTCAATGAGCGTTCAATCAACAATGTTACATGATGCAGCCTCACCTTCCTGTAACAGCTTTATGTGTACTGCAACAGCTGCAGAGTGATGCTGGGGTCAGGTGGGAGTCACCTCTGTCCGCTGGCTGCAGGTTGACTGGACATCGGGGACCAGCGCAGAGGAAATCTGGAGAATACATCAACATGCTTTGGCTCCTGGGGGGTGGGGGGCAATGCTAACAGGAAATCCAGGTCTGTGACACCAAAATGTGAAATGTGATCTGTTAGAGGCTTGTTGTGGACTAATAAACAGCAGCTGGTAAAAGTGGAGCTGAGTTTCACCACTGCCAGAGAATTTATTTTCAGAAAATGAAAAATGGTCATTTTAACTCCAGGGTAAAAAGCTAAAGACAGCACATAACTAATGCTTTAATGACGGAAGTGTTTTACAATCACAGCTATCATAAAGTGGTCTGAGCTGTATATAATAAAAATACTTAAGTATTCAAACCATTGTATTTATTATAGAAACCTAACTAGTAACTAAAGCAGATACTAGAGTAAATCCAGTGGAATAAAACATACAGAACAGTAAAATACAATAAAGTTGGAGTTAAGGACAGTAGCTGTACTTATCTCTGTACTTAAGCATCCTGTGAGGCCCTGAGTAGTGTTTGTACTAAATCACATGCAAACACCCTGAAAAAGGACACAAGCTTCTGTGTTGGGTGAACACTGAGGACTGTGTCTGAAATCACTCTATACAGGGAAGAATGATGGAGGAGAGACGTTCTGTTTCAGAGACTCAAGGTAGCAGGATGGAGAAAAAATGTTTCTCTGCGATGTTTTCACATCACCTTTGAGCATCAGCTCAGCAGAACTGAAACTACGACGGAGGCGACATTAAAAAAGGCAGCGGGAACAATCTACAATCAGGCCTACGGGTTTTAATCCTAATTAAAATGATTCTATCGTCACTGAGTGGTTTTCCTACTTTCAGCTGACGGCTGGAACGTAGCACGAAATGTATGATAAAGCTGATGTGCAGTTCGACCTTTTACCGTGCCAACATCAACAACTGATTCTGATCTTTGGCTCCTGTTTTACAGGCAGCTCCATAAACGGTCAAAGCGACTGACATCAAGTTGGTGCCTGACTCCCTCACCCATATTTTTTCTGATGAATTCATTCACATTATTTTGCCTTAAGTTGTTTGAAGTGTTAAAGTGAAAGAGACACATTATAAACCTGCAGCCGTCACCATCATCCAGTCAATGCACTGTATAAGGGGAAAATATCAGGTCGGAGCTGAATGAATCTCTTTGTGGATGATTATAGAACGTGTGTTGGTCTGTGAGCCGTGCTGATGTGTCTGTGTGTGCGCGTTGCACGGTGTGAGCAGCAGGGTCGTAGCAGATTGGAGGGAGGCAGGAAAGGGGTGTTTGGGGGGGTATAGAAAGTCACACTGAGGAGTCTTTGTCCTACACACACACACGTACACTTCATGGTAAAGGTTCACAGTAACAACCTGGAGTGAGGCTAAACTCTGAAAGTCAGTTGATTCACCGAAAAGTCTCTTGTGCGATTTACTACACTTATTTCATTCCTGAATTTCACAATGCACCAATGTTACCCCTTCTTTTGTATCATCACATTCTCCTACATCAGACCTTTGACATCTCCTGTGGGAGTGTGTGTAAGCATTTACTAATTCTCAAGAACAAACACACACAAGTTTTCCAACAAGCCTGTTTGAGGGATGATACAAAGCTGGTGCGCAACTTTGACCTGGATTATTCTGACCAAGTTAATAAAGTTGACTAAAATTAATATCTTTGATTAAAGTTGACCAAAGTTAATACCGTGTGTGCATAGATATAAAAGCAGTCTACTCTTAAATATCACAAAGCATGTGCTGCAAATGTTTGGCTGACCTCCTGTTCACTACAGAAATGCTCCCAACAAGCATGTGGCTTAGACACAACTGATGAGAACAGCGTGGGCAAAGAAAGACGAGACGAGCAGAGAAAAGATCCTTTGTGCTCACTTGACTCATTAATCAGACCAGTGATGACCACAGGCTCTGGCTGCCCGTCAGATGGTGATAAACCCCCGAAAGACCCTTCTCTCTACAGACCTAATGAGAGACAGGTGGCTTTGAACCTGCCTGTTTGAGTTGACCGTGTGCCCTGAACATAAACACTTTCCAGAAATTATCTTTACCCCTGTGCCGCTGTTGGCAGAGCTGATAGCCTGCAGGGACACTGACAAACACACACAGGTTAGAGGCTGTGAGTGTTTGTCTACAGCCCTCTATTAGCAGGAACTGCTGCGCACCTTGTCCAGGTGTTTGGAGCCGCGTGTTTTACAGCGGGGCAGGACTGGAATGTCCCACTGACACAGACGCCTGTCATCATCATTATTATCGCTTCACAAACACACATGGGGCAGGAATCCCAACAGGGAGAGTAGAAACTCAACCACGGCCCAGAAAAAGGCGACATGATCTTCAGGTGTTTGATCTGGATGTTGTGTGACGGTCCTAGGGCTAGAAAACCTCGCACACTGCAGTAAGGAACATGTAAATGTACATGACGTGATAAATGTTTGATACTTTTGATCTTGATGTATGAATTTTTAACACGTCAGGGGTCCGAATCTGCTTCAGAGTAGCATTGCGTCAGTGTCTCTCGCTGCATAACGTTTCCACAAATAACCTCTTACTGCTCTGTTTCCTCAGACTCTGACCCAGTTCCACTTCAGCCGAGTCCAGCTCCGAGCAGCCTGTCTGATAGATCAGTATCATCAGGACGAAGATGAGACAACTCAGAACACAGTGGTGCTTCATTGTGCTGTGCCTGGCTGTCCTCGCCAACGCCAGGCCAAAAGCAGGTCAGTCTGACCACACTGAGAAAACACAGAGAAAGTCATGGACACACATCTTCTTTACAACATTATGTTTAGCCTGATTTATATGTCCAGACAGCAAAGGGGTTGGTATTAAGACATGACCAGGCTCATGAAGTCAGAGTCTCTTCTGTTTTGACTTCCAGTATAAAGTCTGGATGCGCATTAATCGAACGATTCCCCTCTTGCTCATAAAGCTGCAGCTCGAATACAGACTCACCTCATACCTCACTTATTAGACTACTGTTTTTTCACCGGGATGATGTTACAACATGGGAGTGTGTTCAAAGATTGAAGACATAAGCAGGTGCAGCTGGAGTCATGAAGAAATGGTAAATAATGTGAAAGTTATACGACCGCCGCCGCTGCTTTGTCCCGGAAAAATGTCAAACTGAAAACCACACATGCATTCCTACGAGGAGATGAATATAATATAAATCTGCTTTGTCCACAGGTGAAACTGTAGTTTAATAAAACTAGAATCACTTTCTGCTGAAGTTTAATCATTTCTGTCCAGACGAAGAGTAGCTAGAAGAGGAGCTGTATTTGTTTTCATAGGCAGATTAAGCCACAGTCAATTTACAGCACACGTCAGTTTAACGTTGTGTCAAAAAAACGTTGTCCTGTCGTCTCTAAGGTCCTGAGCAGAAGTGTAAGTCTGGTCCGGTGGATCTGGTCTTCCTCATCGACAGCTCCCGCAGCGTCAGGCCACATGAGTTTGAGACTATGAGAAAGTTCATGATCGACATTTTGAACACCCTCGATATTGGACTCAACACCACCAGAGTAGGAGTGGTCCAGTACTCCAGCCAGGTACTGAATCCATCCTTATGTCTTATTATTTTAAAACCATGGCTTCAGCTCTCAGCTTGTACTCTGAGAAGTCCTCACTTCCCACTGCTTTCTCTCCATAATGTCAGCTCTTTGAAGTTTAAAGATGAAGGTGAGGACAACATGGACTTGAATTCTTTCTGCTGTCTCTCTGTAATCTTCAGGTCCGCAGTGAGTTCTCTCTGAAGACACACAGTAACGTGGACAGCATGGTGAAAGGCATCAATCAGATCATCCCCCTCGCTCAGGGAACTATGACCGGACTTGCCATCAGATATGTGATGAACGCGGCCTTCACTGCCGAGGAGGGAGACAGGCCAAAGGTACAGTGAGTCTCTAAGTCTTTCATGGGGCTTTTGTTTTAGTTTCCTTCACTTAAATCATCTTTAGTGATATATTTCACTTATAATAAACTAAATGGTAACAACAAGCATAGGTTGCCCTCTGCCCTCGTCACGTCACCTGAGCTTCACTCCCCCCTCCCCAGGTTCCTAACGTGGCTGTGATCGTGACAGACGGACGCCCTCAGGACCGCGTGGCGGAGGTGGCAGCTGAGGCGAGAGAGAAAGGCATCGAGATCTACGCCGTCGGTGTGGCCAGAGCCGACATGACATCGCTCAGGGCCATGGCATCCCCGCCCTTCGAGGACCACGTCTTCCTGGTGGAGTCGTTTGATCTCATTCACCAGTTTGGCCTGCAGTTCCAGGACAAGCTCTGTGGTGAGACTGCTGGGCAGGAAATGACCAAACACCATTATTTGATTGAATGGCTAGTTAGATGTGAAAGTGTCACCAGCATAAACAGGTACAAATCTATTTATTTAGAGTCACCTCAACATCAGACGAGTGAAAACCTGATTCTTTCCGTAATTAAAAACTGCATCATCGTCAGCCCCCTGAAATCCTTTAAGTGCAAGTATTCCCCGGTGCAGCATTTTTTCTAAACTGGACTGAATCAGTTTGTGCTGAGGGGGAGATGGAAAAGAAGAGAACAGACGATCAGACACCTACAGGCAGAGCAACAGGATCGGATGTTTTTCTCTTCTTCTTTTAGTGTGAATACAAATTAAAAGGTTTGAGACTAACGATGACCCTCAGGTTAGTGACACTGGACGTGGATGTTGTCTGTGCTGCAGGTGTGGATCTGTGCGTGGAGTCTGATCACGGCTGTGAGCACATCTGTGAGAGCTCTCCGGGCTCCTACCACTGCCTCTGTCTGCCCGGATACACTCTGAACGATGATGGGAAAACATGTGCAGGTAACAAAGAAGGACCAAAGCTTACAGGGGTCTTCTCCTTAAACATTCAAACCTCTGCGTTACTGCTTGATTAGCATAGGTCCAAATGTATGCAGCCTGTTTGAAATCCTCTGTATCTACACCCAGACTTATCAAACATTTCTGAACTGGAAACATGCTGTGTTCACAATAAGTCCAGTGTTTCATGGCAATGACTACAGAAAGATTGAATCCATACAAACATAATTAGATCTGTGCTGAAATCAATTAAACATAAAATCAATAAGACAATGAATAATTGCTGTCGATAGTTAAGATAGTGGTGTAAAGATAAAACCATCCGGGTCCCACTCCCTAAGTGCACCCCTCACATGTTTACTTCACACCCCCAGTGGACAAGTTTCCCCTCCTCACGGACAAAAGGTGAACCCACAGTGAAGCATAATAAAACTGTCACTGTGTGTTCCAGCGATAGATCTGTGCGCTCAGGGTAAACACGACTGTGAACAGATCTGCGTCAGCTCTCCTGGTTCCTTCAGCTGCGACTGCAACAAAGGCTACAAACTGAACGACGACAAGAAGACCTGCTCAAGTTAGTCTCACATTAACACACGCACACACTCGAAACACTCACCTTACCACACATAATGGTGGCACATCCAACTGTGGG
Source organism: Microctenopoma steveboyesi (assembly GCA_032359275.1). Taxonomy (NCBI): domain Eukaryota; kingdom Metazoa; phylum Chordata; class Actinopteri; order Anabantiformes; family Anabantidae; genus Microctenopoma; species Microctenopoma steveboyesi. The sequence continues at coordinate 21,298,134 of JAUMHF010000021.1, read as the reverse complement.
CCTGTTCTGCTTTGACGGCAAGCTGTTGTCACCGAGACTCCGAGGCAGCAACGGGGGCAAGACAAGAGTCTTTTCATACTTCAAACTGCTGCCGTGAGGATTATATCATTAGAGGACTTTATTCTGTGGATACAGAATGTTAGCCCAGACTGACTCAGATTAAATCATTATAATCCAAACCAATGTGTTTCTACCTGTTCACATTGTACCGTATGACATGTCTGGAGAGGTCTGGACCTCTCATGTCTAAGAATGAGAAACTGGTCAAATGGACACGGGCCGTCACGACTGGATGATTTCTCTGTCGCGTTGTGAAGCTCAGTGCGGCTTTGCACAATATTTTGGTGTCCACTTTACAAACGATTAGCTGACAGTAACCAATCATCACGTTGTGCTTTACACAACTTTCATACTGCTAAAACTCATGACCTTAAGGTGACCTGCTGTGTGCAGTATATACTTTGTTCAGGAATAATAAACTAGCATGAAACAATCTTTAGATCTTTAAATTATCTCAGACTGTAAAGCTACTTAAAGAGTAAACATGATTTTTCACATTCTTAGTTTGTAGAACTAAATCCACACCTTAGTTTAATGAATATTTTTTCTGACTGAACAATAGAAATATTACTATTATTATATCACAGTATTTTTCACAGGTGATATCATGGATCTTGTAGCATGTGAATTAAAGACGGCACAGCGCTGATTGAACGTGTGATCTTTGAGAAAATAACTTCACTCTGCTGCATGTTGCCTTTGCTGCTTTGCTCCCCTCAGTGATCGACTACTGTTCGTTCGGGAACCACAGTTGTGATCACGAGTGTGTGAGCGTGCTCAATGGCTACCACTGCCGCTGTAACCACGGATACAGGCTGCTGGCCGATGGCAAGACCTGCCAAGGTAAGATGTTCATACATGGGAACAGCACATGTATGAAAAAACATTTGTGGCTGTATAATAAAGATTTTAGCACCTTGCTTTATCCTTTCACATCCATGTCATTTTACACGCTTTCCTATCTCTGCCTGAGCAGATTTCTGAAATATAAAGAAGTCTTTTACAGTGCTGTGAAAAAGTGTTTGACCCCTTTCTGATTTTTATGTGTTTTTATTATTTGTCACACTTTATGATTCAGCTCATCAAACTAATCTTAGTATAACGCAAAGATAACCAGAGTAAATACAAAATGCAGCTTTTAAAATAATGATTTCAAATATTAAGAAAAAAAGGGCCCAAACCTGCCTGGTCCTATGTAAAATAGTGATCTTACTCATTATCATCTCTATCAGACCAACAGTCAAACATGGTGGTGGTAGTGTGATGGTCTGGCACTGCTTGCAGGATGAAACCATGAATAATGTTCATGTCTGTACCTCAGGCTGTAGTGTACTCGGTTCTGTAGCAGACAGACAATGATCTGAATCATATACATGTGACAATATGCAACAGAATAAAACATCAGGACTTTTTTTTTCACAGCACAGTTGCATTTATTATTTACATATCAGGCTGAGTTTTGTTGAGATCAGCTGACTCCTCAAAACAATACAGCAGTCGCATTATTCCCTCTTCTCTTTCCTGACTTGGCTCACTGACTAAACTGAGACAATGTTACCACTCAATCCGACCATCGATATGTCCTAGTAAGATTTATCAACATTGAACACACAAGCTCACAAATGCACACAGTGACGACTTGTCTGTATTACCAGAAAATGAGCTGCCAACATGTTTGTACATATTCATGCTGCACATACATGCGTGTGTCTGTGACAGTAACACTGGAACAGCTGCAGCACAGGAAACCAAGAAAAAGTCATAAAAATCCTTAAAGCACAGGAAACATAAAGAGAAGTGAAATAATATATCATCACGAGCCTGGTAGTTTTAAATATAGCAACTCTATCATTTAAATACACAACATCTATTAGAGATTATACGTGTTTTTATATGTTTTAACCTCTTGTTCCATTGGATATCTTATGATGTCTTAATCACTAACCGAGGAGCTCTGTGAATCTAACAACTAATCAGAGAAGAGCCTAAATACACACACAGCCACTTAAATGCAATGTGTGTATGTGTGTGTGTGTGTTATTTAGCCATTGACCTGTGTGCTGAGGGGAAACACGACTGTGAACAAATCTGTGTCAGCGCGCCGGGCGCCTTCACCTGCGACTGCAACGAAGGATACACACTCAATGAGGACGAGAAGACCTGTAAACGTTAGTCAGGCCCTCACACAGACACACAACATACAGGTTCACTCCCTGACATCACTGTGATAATAGAAGAACGTTCCACATCTCTTTGGACTCAGGATAAACATGGATTGTTCTATATTATTCAAACAAATCATACACACTGTACCTCAGTCGGTAGTTGGTAGGATAATGGTGAGTACACCGTTCTGGATTCACCGGCTCTCGCGTGGAGGCACAGAATCACACAGAAAAAGAAAAAAGTCAAACCCACGTTTGACGGCATCAGTAATTGACCATAAGAAATAACTGTGTGTGTGTGTGTGTGTTTTAGCCATTGACCTGTGCGCTGAGGGGAAACATGACTGTGAACAGATCTGCATCAGTTCACCGGGCGTCTTCACCTGCGACTGCAACAAAGGCTTCAAACTCAACAAGGACAAGAAAACATGCACGAGTCAGTGATTCTTCACAGTCTGAATCATATAATCTCCTCTGACTAAACGTGATCAAAATTAAGTGTCTGTACCACAGCAGTATTTCGATGAATCTGTTTTTAGTTCAGAAACCTGGCCAACACCTGTGTGTATGTGTGTATGTTTGTGTAAGTGTGACATGTCATGTGTAACATTTACTGTGTATTTGCAGACACTGACATGTGTAACACAGTGGAGCACGGCTGTGAACACCAGTGCGTGAGCACTCCAGGATCGTACTACTGCATCTGTCCTGAGGGACAACTGCTGCAAGACGACGGAAAGAGATGCGGCAGTAAGTGGACTAAAGTCACTTTATCTGGCTGAAAGTCACTGAGGCGTAAACAACAGATTAATCTCAGACCTCGTTGTGACAAACGTCATACGTTTAGTTTGGAGATGTTCACCTCTGTGCTTTAACTACAGCACAGAGGTGAACAGACCACTGTGACACCTGCATCAGCGATGGTTCGATCAGATTAGCCCTCACAAAATGAAAAAAAGTTCAGTTGATGATCAGAGTGAGAAAATAAAACTCAGGAGGTTCAATAAAATTGTCTGAGAAAACAAACAGAGTCAGACTGATGTAAGAAGCAGAGCAGTGATGTCTGGCAGGAACTCGCTGGATGAAGATGATCACTTGAATTTTTCTTGTCCTCTGGGAAGCCGAAAGAAACTCAGAGTTCCTGCCAATGACTTTATGGAGATTTGTGGAAGCACAGACTCAAGAATTACACTTTAAATGTCCTGCACCAGCTGCTGAAACCGATGACAGAAAGTTCACACTGACAGTGCAGCAGTACATGTTGCAGGGTTTAGCCGGACAGAACATATTAATTTACACCATAATTATTGGAGCGACCTCAAAATTACAGTTTATGTATTTCTCTCTGTCTCCTTCAGCCTGCAAGTCTGCAAACATTGACCTGGTGTTTCTGATTGACGGCTCCAAGAGCGTCCGTCCCCAGAACTTTGAGCTGGTCAAAAAGTTTGTCAACCAGGTTGGACATGTCATCGCTCATTGGTTCAGTTTCTGACCTGATTTTTGTTAAAAATAAACAATTCTTATTTAAGAAAAATACTTTGTATCTTTTTTGGATCTTAGATTTTTAGATGTCTTTAAAAAATATCAGCACTGAAACGTTAGTTTACCTGTGTGAGGCGAACCACCTTCACCTCCTTCCTGTCCTCCAGGTTGTGGACTCCCTGGACGTGTCTCCTCACGGTACCAGAGTCGGTCTGGTCCAGTACTCCAGCCGGGTCAGGACGGAGTTCCCTCTAAACATGTACCACACAGCTGATGAAATCAAGGCTGCAGTGATGAAGGTAAACTTAGTGGTTTTCTTTTTATAGCAAGTGCAGAACCAGATCTTCAAAAGCGTCCTTCACTCGACTGATGAAAAGCTGTTCCCGTCTCATCTAGGTTGACTACATGGAGAAAGGTACTATGACAGGTCTGGCCCTCAAACACATGCTGGAGAACAGTTTCTCAGAGGCTGAGGGCGCTCGTCCTTCAAGCCGCAACATCCCCCGAATTGGATTGGTCTTCACAGATGGACGCTCGCAGGACGACATCACAGAGTTCGCCAAGTTCGCAAAGGAAGCTGGTAAGCTGGTCCACTAGTGGGAAGTGTTATACCCATACACTGAATTCAGTGGCTGACAGCAGGTGTGTTTGCACAGGTATCACCATGTATGCTGTTGGTGTTGGAAAAGCTGTGGAAGACGAACTGCGTGAGATTGCATCTGAGCCTGTGGAGAAACATTTCTATTACAGCGCTGACTTTACCGCCATCAGCACCATCGCTGAGAACCTCAAACTCAACGTCTGCCCAGGTATGACACAGCGAAGGTTCCAGTCTGTGATGTTGATCATCACACTGTTTGTTTTTATTCATTATTTTACTTAAACACACTAAAGCATCGACCTCTAGAAGAAAGAAAGACATAAGGGTGCCATGACTAAAACTTCTCACAACTTCACCTGGATGACTGAGAATCTTCACAGACATTGATCTGTGGCATTAAATTGTTTACGAACAAAGATGGCACATATCAAGGTCCAAGTATTATCATTATTGCTGTCATGTGCACAGGCGCAGTAAAGTTACATTATAGTGTAGAATGTATAAACGTATGAACCAATAAATTGAAGGTGCCTCTAAATGAACAAAATGCCCTGTTTTCTTTCTTCTTGCACTTCCTCTCTGTCCCTCAGCAGAGGAGAGTCAGGGGGAGATTGAGGTGAAGGACCCATGTGCCTGTGAGAGTCTGGTGGAGTTTCAGCAGGCCACCATGAGCAGCCTGGAGCAGTTCACACAAAAACATATCCTTTTATTAAAAAGAAAGAAAAGCAAAGGATCAGAAACAACCATTCAAATCAACCATTTATTTTCTTTCCACACGTAGATTCATCTTAGTTTGTAAAGAACCAGAACAGAACAGAACCAGCATGAAGAAGAAACACATTTTTACATCACTTACAAATAGATTTATTAAATATCAAATAGACTAATTGTTGACAGCAGTTCTACTAAGCACTACAAGGCTGGGAGGTGCAAAAGGCGCAAAAACAAAGTATTAAAACTAAAAGTTCAAGTTAAAAATACCTACATTACTCGAGACTGTTGATAATGATTTTTGCAGAAGGTTGGAAAAAAAAGTCAGAAAGTATTAAAAAGATTTGCAGACATGAAGAAAAGTCTAGAAGTCTTATGAAGTCTTTTTTTTACGTGCAGGTAATAATTATTACGTCAAGACATATGTAACACCTGCACATTATGTATTAATGACTCCTTAATGAACTATCTACTCGCTGCAATGACGACTCGTCTGGAGCAGCTCGAGAACCAGCTTCTCTCCAAGAAGTGATCGCAGCGAACAGACCACAGAGGAAGATAAGCTGAACACGGAGACACATCCTGACAAGACCTTTAACCAGTGCACAAAACCAAAGTGTTTTTTCACAACGCCCACTCTGTCGCTGTACTGTTTCAAGTGTAAAACTACAAACAAATATTATGTTCACTGTAAGATTGTGTAACCTTCATTAACCTTGGTGTCAGGCAAGTTATCACACCTTATCTGTGTAGTCACAAACACAACATCCACATGTTGGCTGAACGTGATGTGATCTTTGTACTGTCAAAATTCAGTCCAACATTCAGTAAAAACATAACAGTATCAGACTTTTCTGTTCCTCTGACCCAATTTATACTTGAATTATGTTAAATATGATGTATTTATAGCTGATTTATTTTTTACCAACAGTAGAATAGAAAATAAAGAAGTCAGTGGGAGAAGAACAGGTGTTAAAAGGATGAAGCGTTGTTACCACTCCCACGTTAGTTTGAACCATTTACTTTAGAATAATTTGTTGTCCTGCAGAAACCAGTTTCCAATCACTGGCCTGAAAAATGGGTTCTTTGAAAAAAGGAAGGTAAATTACCAAAGATTAATAAAAGTTGTGTCACTCTCCAGAAAGCTTTAGCATTTTACTTTTAATGCATGTGGCCCTGAATAAAATGTGTTGCAGGGTACTGTATGTAAATGAATGTAGAAAACTAACACAAAAGGTTTTATACGAAAGCTTTGTAAGTCTACCACAAATTTATTCCTTTTATATTTGAATATGTGTATTTTTTACTTTTTTGTATTTTCAGCTGAATGCCTGTATTACAGCACAGAATAAAAGAGTGAACCATTTAACATTCTGAGTGTTGTTTGGGAACGAGTGGGAGAAACCATTCATCAGCTTCTAATTTCCCAGTCAGGCACAGATCAGTGGGCATTGTTAGGCCTATTTGGGTGGGTTTCAGCTATTTTGGGGGGATGAAAATGATCCCACCCCTAAAAATAGTAATAATCATGCTATTTTAGAGTTATATATCCATACATTTCATACAAGATGTCACTGAGTGCAGGTACACACTTAAAGAATAGAAGCAAGACTACAAAATGAAATTAAAAATAATAAAATAATTGTGCTTTTCATTTGTTCACTCCCGTAAGGCCTAGATTTTGTTAATGGGGTTACAATTAGTTCCAGTTGACTCAGATTCAGATTTTATCTGTCACATGCACAGTTATATACAGTACGTTATGCAGTGAAATGCTTAGTTTAAAGCAATCTCTTATATAAATATAATATAACGTAAATATCAGGGGACAGATGGTTTATACCTGCTACACTAATAATGATCATTACTATATTGATACCGTGATGTGATACAGGTATGCTGCTGAAGACCTGCTGAGGTAATAACTGGTCAGATGTCCTTAAACTTCTCCTTCATAAAGGACCTTTTTCCTTCCTTTGCCCCTTTAAAGAGGTCTTCTGGATTTATTATCATTATAACAAGATCTGTTCAAACAGTTCTTCATCTACCACCTCACTTTAATCTTATCAGTGGTTGGTTTAGGCTTTAAAAACAGTCACATGTATCTAGGTTGGCTGCTTACAGTCCAACATGGTCTGCCAGCGACATGATGGTCAAGCTTTAGGAACTGCGTCAACAAGAAACTCAGTACAGTTTATTAAACTTTTCTTTGATGATGTTAAGGATTTTGTCACAACTCCAGCTCCACTTGACCCCTAATGACAAAACTTTGTTCTCAGTGGGTGGACAGTGAGCTTTACTTTGTTTGTTGTGAAAGGTCATTACAGTCTGAGACCTTAAGCTAATTCCTTGTGGATTTCTGTTTGCTGTGTTTAAAGAGCAGCTCCACAGAGATTCACTTAATGCACTCAAACAAAGGGCGTCGCTACAGACGATGACCTTAAACACATTTTCTCAGAAGACCCTGATGCAAGATGTTTGTTCCAGAAGTTTATTCTGGTTCTCAAACTTTATCAAGTCTGATAAAGTTTTACAGATTTTAATGAGCGAGGTAAATTAAAGAAGGACTGAATGTCACTTTATCATAAAGTTTGCAACAACAAACTGAATCCATTTTAAATATCTGTGATGAAGTTCTTCAAGATGATAAAATTATGTATTATATGGATTATAAATCATTTGTATTAACTGAATAATAAAATTTTTTTCTAATTCTAATTCTCTAATACGTTGAATAACCACAGAAATCTATTGTAAGTTTGATAAACTGCTGATAATAAAAACAGAAATAAAGCTGCTGTTTCAAAGAGGCATGAACGTTTCCTGGAGTGACATTTGACGAGAAAAAAACTTTTCTCCAAAGGTAAGTTTCTCTTTCTCATTCTTCTCTTGTGTTATGTGTTGATATGAGTCCACAGAGAATTTCTCTTTGTTGTTGTGCATCTTTGTTAATGTCACTGTACTTACTATATTCAGCTGTTTTCATGTTTTGTTTTAAAAAGGTCATTTAGAGTTAATGCTCATCTTAATTTTCACTAATTGAGTAAGCTCAAGGTTCTTGTAATTGTGGATTGTTTAAACAGAAACAATAAGACAGTCTCTCAGAAGACGTATCTAATAGATCCCTCTGAAGCTGTGTGTGGATTATGTGCTCGATGCTACATAACAATATACCCCCCAGTGTGTGTGTGCGTGTGACCTTTACCATTAGGGTCTAAAGAGAGTTGATGAGATGTCTGCTCGTTAAGGACCCTGCATCATGACTCACTCCCTGAATACACTGAGGATTACTGAAAATGTCACGAGGCCCCTTGTGGTGAGCTTTTATTACAGTAAGGTTATACCAGTAGGAGAAATATTGTGGAAAGTGTGATGTTGTAATGCCAAACACAATAAGTCAAACTTTCTCTATGTTGACAGAAAACAGGCCCAGGAATCATAGAACCGAAGTCATTATATTACAATACCGGATTATTATCGTTTTGGGGCAATAATTATACAATATAATGTGCTATTTAAAACATTTACATAACATTTACATTAACAATCAAATAGAGACTCAAGAGACTACACAAGTACACATACAGTGGTGTGCAAAACTATTTGCCCCCTTCCTGATTTCTTATTCTTTTGCATGTTTGTCACAGTTAAAGGTTTCTGCTCTTTAAAAACCGTTAACCATTAGTCAAAGATAACAGAAGTCAACACAAAATGCTGTTTTTAAATGAAGGTTTACGTTATTAAGGGAGAAAAAAAAATTCCAAATCTACATGGCCCTGTGTGAAAAAATAAAACTTAACAAAAAAAAAATAAAAAACTTAACTGTGGTTTATCAGTTTCTGTAGTCACCCCCAGGCCTGATTTCTGCCACACCTGTTTCAATCAAGAAATCAATTAAATAGGAGCTAACTGACACAGAGAAGTACACCAAAAGCACCTCAAAAGCTAGACATCATGCCAAGATCCCAAGAAATTCAGGAACAAATGAGAATAAAAGTAATTGAGATCTATCAGTCTGGTAAAGGTTATAAAACCTTTTCTAAAGCTTTGGGACTCCAGCGAACCACATTATCCACAAATGGCAAAAACATGGAACCTTCCCAGGAGTGGCCGGCCGACCAAAATTACCCCAAGGGCGCAGAGAATACTTATCCGAGAGGCCACAAGAGACCCCAGGACAACATCTAAAGAGCTGCAGGCCTCACTTGCCTCAATTAAGGTCAGTGTTCACAACTCCACCAGAAGAAAGAGACTGGGCAAAAACGGCCTGCATGGCAGATTTCCAAGGCGCAAACCACTTTTAAGCAAAAAGAACATTA
>JAUMHF010000021.1:21264315-21288696 GCA_032359275.1 Microctenopoma steveboyesi | reverse complement strand
ACACGTCTCTGCAACATCACATGGACATCGGGGGCAGTTCCCCTGTATTGGCAGACCGGGGTGGTGGTTCCCCTTTTCAAGAAGGGGGACCGGAGGATGCGCTCAAACTACAGGGGGATCACACTCCTCAGCTTCCCCGGTAAGGTCTATGCAGGGGGGCTGGTTGAAGAGACTACGATCGATATTGAATCTCAGATCAAGGAGGAACAATGCGGATTCCGTCCCGGCCGTGGGACACTGAAATAGCTCTACACCATGGCCAGGGTTCTGGAGGGGCATGGGAGTTTGCCCAAACAATTCACATGTGCTTTGTGGATTTGGAGAAGGCATTCGACCGTGTCCCTCAAGGGATCCTGTGGGGTGTACTCCAAGGGTATGGTGTGCAGGGCTCGCTGCTACGAGCCACTAAGTCCTTGTACAGGAGGAGGGGGAGCTTGGTTCGCATTTCCGGCAATAAGTCGGACTCGTTTCCATTTGAAGTTAGACTCCGCCAGGGCTGCCCTTTGTCACTGATTCAGTTCATAACTTTTACGGACAGAATTTCTAGGCGCAGCCAAGGGGCGGAGGGGGTCCTGTTTGGTGACCTCAGAATCTCATCTCTGCTTTTTGCAGACAATGTGGTTCTGTTGGCTTCATCCAGCAGCGACCTCCAGCTCTCACTGGAGCGGTTCGCAGCCAAGTGTGAAGCGGCGGGGATGAGAGTCAGCACCTCTAAATCCGAGACTATGGTTCTCAGCTGGAAAAGGGTGGATTGTTCTCTCCGGGTTGGGGACAGGGTGCTGCCTTAAGTGGAGGAGTTTAAGTAATGAGGGACAAATGGAGTTGGAGGTCAACAGACGAATCGGTGCGACATCAGCAGTGATGCGGGCTCTGCACCCGGTCGGTTGTGATGAAAAGAGAGCTGAGCCAAAAGCAGCAGTAAACTTCCTGGACAAATCAGGAAGTTTAATAATTTCTTAAGTTAGTAAATAATACATCACGTTGTAAATATGTTGCACTAACAGGAGCAGATATAAAAATCTACATTCTACATTCTATAAAGCCCTGGACATATTCAGGCCAAGCGGTTAAGATCTGGATGTATAGCCTTTGATGACTTTTATCCAGGTTAAATAAATAAATTCTGGAGTTAAATTTGATGAAAAAGTTTTAATCGAATGTCTTCAGAACATAATTTTTTCCAGTGACTTTAACGTTTAGAGAAAGTAATTATCTCCATGACCTAAATGTAACCCTCAGCACATACAAAATACACAAACTGTGTGTGCATTGAAAAACATTTTAAATAATATTTAGTTGATTGGTTGTTTTAAGTATTAACTTTGTCTTTGTGATAATTAATTAATCAACTTACAAATCATGCCATAACCTTTTTGCACTACAATGAAAATAAACCTAATATTGATATGCATAATATTTAGCTCCTGATGGTAATCGGATGGATTATGGGTGGTTGCTTCAAAATAAAAACCCTAATACTGCTAATTGAATAACCCTTTTTTTAATCCCTTGTTCGCAACAAGGCTTGCAGGACTGCTGAATCCTTTTCCAGACAGGTGTTCCACTGTGTATAAACTCTGCGCTCACTCAGACCTCGTTAGAACAGTTTCTAAGGCTACATTCGCAGGACTGACCAAACTGTTCAAGCAGGTCACGTCATCAACAACAACAATTAACTTTAACAAGTTAAAACACAGATCGAGAAAAATCTTCTCAAATTGCTGTAATTCAAAGCAATCAGTGGCCAGGTTGATCTCACCAAGCCACTCCGAGTGGCCACTGGCCTCCAGGTAATATGATGCCTGACTAGAATAAGCTTTATAACTTGTAGCACCCTCTGGTGGAGAGTTTGGGAGATTTTCCTCAGTTGAATTTAATCTGGGAACCATACAAGAGCAAATATTTTAGCAATGTTTATCAGAGAGGTCAGCTTTCTAATACAATTCTAAAACTATTTGTCTAATTAATCAGTCATGTAGTTTTCCACAGGATCCAACCTTTGGACCAGGCTGTGTAAAGACTGCATCTATGAGGAGTCACACCAGTGACAAAGCAGTAATGTCAAATGTTAAGAAATTCTCCACTCAAGTATGTATGTATATGAATATGTGTGTGTGTGTGTGTGTGTGTGTATATATATATATATATATATATATATATATATAAACATTCATTGGGAGGTTCAGTGTATTATCAATACCAGAACTAAAAGATAAATATAGAAATAAATCATAAAATAAGTATTTTTTGTTGGGTGCAGGTCAACATATGCTGACTACATCCTCACTGTGCTTAAGGCAGAAAAAATTTGCTCAACTTTTAGTTGATTTTGAAAAATGTGAAGACACACACACACACACACACACACACACACACACGGTCACAGGTCTAGGATCAACCTATAAAAAGTCCTAATTTCAACACCCACATCACAGTGTGACGTCCTACTGGGTATGTACACTGTTATTTTGCTTTGTGATTTGACTCTATTGAACTAACAATGATATTTAAACTGAATGATCATGACAAACAACAAATAACTGTTAACGGTTTTCTCTTCAATCATTTGACTCACCATATGTTTTTTAATGTTTTCTGTGATTTAGTTTCATTATTCACAGATATTAATTTACAGCTTATCTAATACTGCATACAAATCACTTCAGCGTAATATTTATTTCATGCAATGATCTCAACATTGTTTTACAGCAAGAACAAGCAACATTTCTTTTTCTTTAAAACAAATGCTGGATTTAGAGAAATAATGTTTTATTATGAATGTGTCTTACAGCACTTTGATCGTTTGTCATAGCACCGTTTCCATATTTTTAAATTTTAACTTCTGTTTCAGCTTGATGGTTCTGAGGATTAAACTAAAAATAAATAACCTCCCTAAATTTAATTAAATAACCTTAAACATGATTCATGCTTATTGCAGACTGGATGGATTCTGTTGTTCCAGCCATGAATTTGTCTCTCAATAGCACTTTGACTGTAGCTGTGAATGAGCGGGATACATTTGCTTCAGCGGTGATCAAGAATGTGATTGTCACAGCTCTTTGTGTCTCCATTAACTACATCAACAGTGTTCTGGTCCATAACTTCAGAAAGCACCAGGTATGGCACTGCTTTATTGAGACCACAATGAAGAGAGGTTTTAGAAAAAAATAATCAATTCTTAAATTTACAGATTCTGGACAACTCTTTTCCCTACTTTATTCTTCAGATCTTCAACATGAACCCTCGTTACATTTTGTTCATCCACTTGGTGTTGAATGACATGTTGCAACTTTCCCTGTCGACTCTTCTCCACATCATCAGCTACGCCCTGTACACCATCAGTGTTCCCTTCTGCCTCATCCTGCTGACCTTTGCCATCCTCGCCACCTTCAACACTCCATTAAATCTGGCTGGGATGGCTGTTGAGTGTTACATTGCTGTGTGCATTCCCCTCCGTCATGGACATATCTGTACAGTTAAGAAAACCTACATCCTGATTGGTGTGATCTGGGTTGTGAGTTCATTCTCCATCCTACCAGATCTTTTTGTCCTGCTGGCCACAGAGCCCATGCAGTTTTTTCACTCTAACGTGTACTGTGCCAGGGATAATGTGTTCAGAAGCACCTACAGCATGCAGAAAAGGGATGCGTCACACATTATCTGCCTTGTTCTGGTCTGGCTCACACTCCAATTCGCTTATTTCAGGATAATGTTTGCTGCCAAGGGAGCCTCTGCACACATTAAGAAAGCCAGAAACACACTTCTCCTTCATGGGTTTCAGTTGCTGTTATGTTTGTTTATTTATGCTAGACCTGTATTTGAGCAAGCTTTGCTCTTCTTCTGGCCCAACAAGTATCTGGCTACACGCTTTGCCTCTTATGTCTTTGTCCAGATCATGCCACGATTACTTAGTCCCATTGTTTATGGACTGCGAGACCAGACCTTTAGGAGATATATAAGAACTTACATACTTTGTAACATGACCACATGCAACCACCCAGAAAAAGTCCCCAGGTGAAGAATATGGTTCACTAATCATTTATGTTTAAACGATGGTAGTTTTGATTGATGCTGCTCCTGCTGAATACGAGTACAACACACACACATTTACCTTTTGATTCAATGTTAAGGTTAATCTTAGGAGTAAATCGAAGATCCATAGATCCAAGATCCATAATTGTATGTCCAGCATTTCAAAAATATTACTTTGCAGCTTCTCTCTGTTACAGTAAATAATTAAAATGTAGGTGTTTTCTCAAATGCCCACATTGAACTCTAAAAGTACAATGACCCACAAAATTATAGATTCAATTTCAGTGATTACTGGAGGTTTTCCCTCATTAAAATAATCAACAGTAATTTAAGGGAATTGTTTTCGTTTTGTTAATCATGACTAATTCACTAATCTGACCACCCCCCCACCCCTACGCACTTGCCTGCTCTCTTTCTCTCTGTCGCTCTAAGAGTTTGTTAAATGATAATAAAATATCAACATCATTATGAGACTCTAAGATTCCCATTCACATGGGGTGCTAGGTTTAACAAAGCCTTAAAAGGACATGTTGACGTGTTGATCATAAAGGTTTCCTCAAACCCATCTGCTATTTAACATTTAGCAACTATCTTGACATTTAATTAATAATTTTAGTAATTATTTAGGCTAAGTTTCCATGCATCTTAGGTACCATTTCAACTTGAAAATAAAAATCAAACCCTTCCTTTATTTTACTGCGTTTTGTGAAGCTCAACCAAATAGTGTTGCAGCACTGCTCTCCTTCAAAGCCGGGCTTAAAAATTAAAACAATGACTGAAAAACTAAAATAATTAAGCAATACTAGCCAAACATTTTGGCCTTACTGTCGTCATTAAGTTATTCCTATCTCTAACCAATACAGAGGATGTTAAGATGATGAAAAAAGTTTACTTATAAACCCTCATGCATCAGGTTGTCTGTCTTCTGTAACTGATCAGCACTCAGGTAGGTGGAGACAGAAGAGATGGTAAAGATTAAACTTTACCTCAGTAGCATTACTATTACTAATAACTGTGACCTAAGAAAATGTGTATGTTTTATGTTATGAATCAAGAATGTCACTTAAAAATGTAGAAGTATTTATGCCCATTCATTGTTAATACTGGATTATAAGTGGTTGTTCTTGCATACATGGATTGATTTTTAGTGCAGACAGTGAACAATGGGGTGAAAAATAAACCCGAAGGTTAAGTAAAACTGGTGTCCTTTGGTGTAGTAATATAATATAAGTTTTCCACTAACTGATAGTATATTTATTATATTCATTATGTTGTGTGGTGTTAGAGTATTTCCTTACATCTGTGTATTCTCGTTCTCCCTCTCAGCTCTCTCAGCTATGAGTTTATCAGTGGATCCCAGAGACAACACAACTTATCAGGTTTAATAATGAAACCATCTTCCTAAAAATGTTGCAAAAATAATTCAATCAATGAATAGTTATTTTTTTACTTTTATATTTATATGTATATAATTTATATTATTTCACAAAATACTGAAGGGGCTGCAGGTAGAAATGGTAACAGAGTTAAAACAAATTTTAATGTAATATATCTTTGACTTTCTGCTGCTGCACCAGGTCATTCTTGTCAGAGATACCTTCACCGCAGCATTTGTGAAGAACCTAATAGTTGTTCTGGTCTGGCTCATCCTCAGTTACATTAATGGCACCTTAGTTGGCACCTTTTTCAGACACCAGGTACATGCGTGTTTGTTTGTGTGTGCAGAGGCCTCTTTTCACTGTATCAGGCTTATTAGGGGTTTTTTCATATTCCTGTTGTTGAGCACTGCAGTAGAAAATTAATGTCATATTTAGCACAATTGTGTAATAAAAGTAACGTCTAACTTTACATTTTTTTTTACTGCTGATAACTTTGATCAATGCAAACTATACATTTTTTGTGTTGTAATATACAGTATAACCTGATATTTAGGAAAATCCAGGACTAAAGATATTTACAAAATGTATTATTTACATCTAATTTCTTTCCTTAAATTCACCTCCTAAATAAATCATGGTCAGATGGCTTGCTTTGACTCCCTTCATACAGATTGTTTAGGAAGCACATTCAAGAGTGAACAGGCTACGAGAACAAGTGGTTCCATGATCTGGTCGAGGTCTCTTAATCTGCCCCCTTTTGTTCCTTCTTCTACCATCAGCTGTTGCTTCATCCATAAAACAGTATCACTAAACTTTTAACTTGCCTTTCACTTTCTCGGTTTTCCTCCAGATATTTTATGCAGATCCTCGTTACATTCTCTTCATCCACATGGTGATCAATGATGCCATCCAGCTCAGCATTACCATCACACTCTTTGTCCTCAGCTACATCATCTACAAGATAAACGTTGCTATCTGCTCCTTAGTTATCCTTGTGGCAGTCTTTACCACCAGAAACACCCCAGTTAACTTAGCTGGCATGGCCATAGAGCGCTACATTGCCATTTGTGAGCCTTTACGCCACTCACAAATCTGCACAGCAAAAAGAACTTACGTTGGTATAGGATTGATTTGGTTTATTTCTGTGGTTCCAGATATAACAGACCTATTTGTAACATTAGCAACTGAGTCGTTGTCCTTCTTTCATCAGTCAGTGTTCTGCTTGCGCCAGAATGTGTTTAGAGACCCAGTACTAGTATCCAAAAGACAAGCCTTTGATATTATCTACTTCTTTAGTGTGTTTCTAACTCTGGTCTTCACCTACTTAAGAATTATGTTTGCAACCAGGGCTGTTTCCACAAACAAAGTATTAGCCCACAAAGCCAGGAACACAATCCTGCTCCACGGAGTCCAGCTGGCCATGTGCATGCTCTCCTACGTTTCCCCAAGTGTAGAGATTGTTCTTAATCTCATTTTTCCTGGACAAGTCCTAGATATTCGATTTGCCAACTATCTCATTGTCTACATCCTACCTCGGTTCCTGAGCCCAATCATTTATGGTGTCAGAGACAAAACTTTTAGGCAGTACCTCAAGATGCACCTTTTGAACAACAGGTGCAAGAACAAACTGAACACCGTGTCCCTGTAGACACTACACAACAGATCAGAGTAATGCACAAAGGTTAATCTGAATCCTATTACATAATTCTAAAAAGGAGGTTCCTGCACTGAACACAAACATTAGCAGCTATAGTTATTAAGAACCACTGACAAGCTGTCATGCAGCACATTTCATGTCCACAGAAGCTTGATAGCAACATCAGTGTGGGGCTAAATAAAAAGGCTGTTGGCTCTAGTAAGATCTCCAAAATACTTGGGAACTGTACCAATCCAAGAAAAAATTTAAACTAAACGAAAAAAAAATGAATAAATCAAAACAAAGGAGCACATTCAGCCGGAGACTTATCAATGTGAAGTGATTCACTGAATCATTACTGCCTTGGGCCATAAAACTCTACAATTCCTTCCCACTCTAAAGCCGAGGGGGGAGATTAGCAATCATAATTCGTATTATTTTAAATATAATTTATATCTATTTTGAGATTATCATGTTTTTGTATATTCTGTGCTTCATGTATTAGTGTTCTGTGTTGTTTTTGATCTTTGGTTCTAGTGTTGGGTTTGTCTAGTTTTTTCTTGTTTTTTTTTTAACTGACAGTGGTTGTAACAAGGCAAAACTATTTCCCTCTGGGATTAATACATTTGTCTTAATCTGTATCTGTAAATTCATGTGTCAAACAAATAAATAATTATGATGCAAATAATGTCCAACACGTATCTATTAATCTTAAATAGCACTGACATCCGTTGTTCGTCTGTTTAAAAATAATCAGGCTTTTTAGCCTTTAACTTCACACAGGTGACTTTCTTTTCTTACTGCTGTAATTCTTCAGTTTAAGTTCAGTAAAAAATACATTTAAAAACTTCCTCAAGCATCCTTCATATTTAACATTATGACCTTTACCTTACACCTCCCTATGACAACCCAAACACACCCACCCAGACAAATCATTATAAAAGAAGCAACCAGCTGCTAGAGGAGGTCGCTGATACTGTCAGTGACAGGTGAGAGGATTCTTGCTATTCTTAGTACTTTGATACTAAACCTGGAATACATTCAACATCAATCCTATAGTCTATTTTTATTCTATAATCAAACGTATTTCTCTACCCGTGACGTGGACATTTAAGAGTAGAATATGTGAATTTTACCAACCAAAACAGCTAAATTAGATAATTGTTCTAAATCTTTTCCCTACTAATGTGCAAATGTTTGAAAGTATGTACAACATATTTTTTTTACATTTACACTCAAGAAAATGAGTAAAAAATGAGAATGATGTTTTGTGCAATGCATCATTTTAATTTCAGTTATTCCTCAGATTTTGAAGTGGAGATGTGGGAGCTCAACACCACCTCCTCCTCCAACTCCCTAAACCTGCTGATTAGAAATACCAGCTCTACGCTGACTGGGGGGGATGAGAATGGATCTAAAGAGAGCTTCTCTAGTGTTTTGACCAAGAACATAGGGGCCATGTTGGTATGGCTGGTTCTCAGCATCATCAACTGCAGCATGGTGCATACCTTTCTGCGACACAGGTATAGTTTTTCAGGAAAAACTACTAAAGATCCCCTAGTACAAACTCACACTGTCAAAATCTGTTGCATGATTTTAACTGTTTGGGTTTAACCTTTTCTTGGAAAATGTAAATACTTTACTACTTTTACTAATCAGTTTAGAAGAATGAAGAAAACATATCTAATGACAACAATAATCAGTTTCAACTGTATGTAATCACACATGTTCACACCAAAGCACCTAAGTATCCATGTCTCAGGACTTGTTTGATGCTAGTCTCTTTTATGAGAACCCTCGGTACATCATGTTCATCTGCATGGTGATCAACGATGCCCTCCAGCTGAGCCTCGTAACTGCTCTTTATGTAGTCAGTTACATCTTCAAGAAGATCCACACATCTGTCTGCTGCCTTCTCGTAAGTCAGAGCCACTTCTCACACACAAGCACACACAGGGAATGAGTAGAAGTCACGTGCTGAGATTTTAGAAAAAGTTGATTCTGATTTCTGGCTGATTGTCTGATTTGAAATGTGAAGATACCGACTTTCCTGTGACAGTAAGATGACACAAAAGAGACAATGAGACATAACAGTTGACTAAAGAGTCTTTTGGCAGATATTCTCACTTATTTTTTATCTTTTCCACTCCTTTTATCAACTGATCCAACACCGTCGCTTTGCCTCCCGGAGATCATGACAGCCGTTTCCACCACGCGCTCCACCCCTCTCATCCTGGCTGGCATGGCCGTAGAGCGCTACATTGCTATCTGCTTCCCTCTGCACTACAGCCAGGTGTGCACAGTCCCTCGCACGTTTCTCCTCATCTGCGCCATCCTCTTCCTTGTCATCACACCACCTATCACAGACCTCCTCATAACCATCGTCAAGGAGCCTCCAAATTTCTTTCAGACCGCCATTTTTTGCGACCACTCACTCCTCTTTCGCGACCAGTCCATCTACTACAAGAACTGTGTGTTTGATGGGACATATCTGTCGTTTGTGGCTCTGATGCTGGTCTACACCTACTGTAAGATCATGCTGACAGCTCGAGCTGCCTCGACGAGCCTGGCTTCAGTGAACAGAGCGAGGAACACTGTGTTACTTCATGGCATACAGGTGAGATTCAAATTGCTAATTTGAGTAAATAACAGATTCCTTTTTATTTTTTGCCAATTCAGTTGCTATGAACTAGAAAAATAGTTATCAACATTTTGATACTTAAATTATTAGTAGTATACATTTTTGCTTAATAAAATACATTCCACACTTAGCATTTTGTAAAGTTTTAAAGACCTGGGAGTCTGTTCATCATCAAGTCTAATAATGCTTTCCTATATTTTTGTCCCTCAGCTGCTGCTGTGCATGCTTGCCTTTGTGGTTCCCTCCCTTCAAGCTGCTCTCATCTCACTCTTCCCCCATTTGATTCTAGAGATTCGCTATGTCTTCTATCTGCTCGTCTACATCATTCCCCGGTTCATGAGCCCTATGATCTATGGTTTTAGGGACGAGCAATTTAGGAAATACTGGACCCGGTATCTGACTTATGGGACCTGCAGCATTCCCAGGGTCAGACCAGTGTTATAGAAAGGCAACCTTCAGCTGAAACGACTATGTGCAGTAATCTAACAGACTGTAACTGTCAATAAATAGATATCTTTGGAACTGAAAGAGACTCAAGACAGAACTACAACAGTAAATAAGGGTCACATAAAGCAACTACAGGTTACTTTTATGAGGCTCTGTAACTGATGAGTGGGTGTAAAAAAGATTCTATTTGCTAAAACCCTTCTCAACATAAAAGTGATATTTGTATGTGTGATGATGCTGCCAGCTTGTTTCTACGGTTCCCAAATAGATAAATCAGATATATATATATTAAGCCTTCTCGATATTATTAAACGTTTCAGACACATTGATTGATAATCTCAGTTCCCCTTTACATTTATTTGGCATCCAAGTGATGCACCTCAAAGCATGGCGACAACTGTGGTGTTTTCATTGTACAGCAAAGCAAACTAATTTCCTATGTCCAGCTTTTACTACTGCTGTGAAAAATATCCAACACTGAATTTTTTTTTTTTAAACCAATGTTTCAGCAGCTCTGGCCAACACACACACGCACGCACGCGCGCGCGCACACACACACACAGTGCAGACTCAGCAGGATAGACGCAGAACACTACATCCTCTCCCTGTTGAGCAATGAAGTGTCGGATAAAAACTAATTCAAATATATTGTAATTTCATAGCAGAAAACAAAAAGAGGCACTTACTGCACATATACAGATATGTGACGGGAAATGAAAAAATGAAATAAAATAGCATAGCATCATTAATCTGGTAATGCAATGCCTCCTATTACTATCACCAAAGAACTTTTGGTTTGATACTTTTACAGTAGTGTATTGTTCCCACAGAGATTTAGATTTCAGATTTAGACAAATCAAACGTAAACGACTAATCTAAGGTCATGCAGTACTGCTTCAAATACAAGTGATACCTTGTGTAATCCTTAGAATGGAAATGATCTCATCTCACAGCATGATTAGCTAAATAAAATGAGCAAATATAATGGCAGACGTATCTGCACTATCGACAGACCAGTCCAGTATCAAGACACAGGCCTGACCAGTGTGGAGCGGAGGCACAGTAAATAATTTATAATAATTACAATATAATAATTAAATAATTTCTTTACTAATTTTACAGTTTTTTAGTAGATGCAAGTATTAATCTGTCAAGATGCAGACTCGTTTACGTCCTACAAGTAAAAAAGGCCATTGTTAGTTTAATTATTTGTCCCGTTTTAAAATCTGAGTGAAGAGAAAACGAAGGAGTAGGTGAGAGATTTAAGCTATTTTGCAGAAAATAGAAAAGACAAGCCACAGTGGAATCATCTTTTATTCCATTTTTACTAATTGTTTTTGTGATTTCTATATACTATCAAGATGTGATTTATAGTCCAACTCAGATGGCACATTGCAGACACTTTTTTAGATTGTATTGTATTTTAAATTTTAATTAATTTTATCTTAAATAGATCTATTTTTAACTTTATTTTGTATTTTAATTTATTTCATTTGAGTCTATTTCATGTCTCACACAGTCTCCGGGTGACTCAGGGATGCTCCTCCCTGCTGGTAACCGAGTAATTTTATGTTCTAAGACATCAAAGATGATATTAAGCAAACAAAACATTGTATTTATTATTTATTAATAATTTATTATTATTTAGTGCATTTTCCTTAAGTTGCTCTAATATTTTTAGCATTAAATAACATTTAGATATTCATACAGTCAGGAATTGCTTGTGTGTTCGGACATAAAAATATCTATATGAACAAGTTCTGTGCGCATTTCTGCAGCACTAACTTTATCAATTAATATTATTAATTGTCCCTGACACAGATTCACAATTGGTCAGGTGTGACAGTAAATCATTTTGCTACGTTTTACACATTCTGTGCTCAGATGCAGCACAGTAAAATCTGCATATTTAAAGTACACAATAACCACTGCAAAACGTTTTGATGTTGGGGAAACAGAACAGGGTTTAATGGTTTGCTCCTATATGTAACACTGCTATCTTTTCCAATCCAATTCCAGTACTCGCAGAACACGCAAACCATACAACCTGCGTACACTCTCCCAGACCTCATCTTCTCACCCTGAGTACTCGTTTGGGCTGTAAAATTGTCAGTCAGTGGTTAACAAAGCTGACTTTATTCCCACCTTTGCAACAGAACATGACCTCCAGATACTCGCCCTGACTGAGACCTGGATCCGTCCTCATGACAAAGCTACACCTGCAGCCCTTTCCACTGACTTCTTTTTCTCTCATACCCCGCGGCCCACTGGAAGGGGAGGTGGTACAGGTTTGCTCATTTCCAAGAAATGGAGATTCACTCCAGTTTCTGCCACTCACACTACTAGTTTTGAATTTCATGCAGTAACTATCACACACCCTGTAAAAATGTCCATAGTTGTTGTATATCGTCCTCCAGGACTGCTGGGGAACTTTGTGAAGGAACTTGACATAACTCTCTCCACTATTGCTGATGAGGAGCTACCCCTGGTGCTCCTGGGTGACATGAACCTCAACCTACTCATGCCACAAACAGCTTATTTCCACAGTTTCATATCTGCATCAAACCTCACACTTCTTAAAACGCCGGCAACGCACAGAGCCGATAAGCAACTAGATCTCATTCTCACATGCAACTGTTTCACAGCCAACACACCTGTTACCCCTCTAAATGTATCTGACCACTACTTCATTAAATTCAGACTATCTCCCTGGGCACGCACTACATCCACTTCACACTCAACTACTTTCTATCGTAACCTCCGTACCCTTTCCCCTACTCGACTGTCTACTGCTGTTTCTTCTGAGCTTTTACCCCTAGGTATCCTCTCTATATATGACCCTAAAACTGCCACAGACACCCTCTGCTCCACCCTAACCTCTTGCCTTGACAGCCTTTGTCCCCTCACTTCCAAACCTACTCATGCGATCCCACCCTCTCCGTGGATCTCCGATGAGGTTTGCCGCCACAGGACTCAGCTCATAGCAGCTGAAAGGCAACTTTCTTCATTTCTCCAAGAGCATGATCTACTTGACCCTCTTCACTCTGGTTTCAGAAAAGGACACTCAACTGAAACCTACCTCCTGGCAATGGTGAATGACCTTTGTGCTGCAAGAGCTGCCCGCAGATCATTTGTCCTCATTCTTCTGGACCTATTTGCTGCTTTTGACACAGTCAATCACCAGATTCTTCTCGCTACACTGTCAGACTTAGGAATTACTGGAAATGCACTGAATTGGTTCTACTCTTATCTTCAAGATAGGTCCTTCTGGGTATCATGGGGAGGTGAGATGTCCACACTCTCTAAAGTAACCACAGGGGTCCCACAGGGCTCTGTCCTTGGGCCTCTTTCTCATTATACACTTGTTCTCTTTGTAACATCATCCAATCCCATGGCTTTTCATACCACTCCTACGATGATGACACTGAGCTTTATCTGTCCTTCCCACGAGATGATACCACTGTATCAACACAAATCTCAGCTTGTCTCTCAGATATATTGGCTTGGATGTCTGACCAACACCTCCAATTGAATCTGTCAAAAAAGGAAATCTTCCCAGGAAGCAACTCCCCTCAGCAAAACCTCTCAATCAAAATCGGCTCACTTAGCCTAACACCTACAAAATCTGCCAGAAGCCTTGGAGTTTGGATAGATGACAAGCTGAGCCTGAATGAGCATGTTACCGCAACCTACGGGTCCTGTAGATTTACTCTTCACAACATCAGAAAAATTAGGCCTTTTCTCACACAACAGGCTGCACAGCTCCTTGTCCGGGCAATGGTCATCTCCAAACTTGACTATTGCAATTCTCTCATGGCTGGAGCTTCTGCAGTTACCATCAAACCCCTAAAGATGGTCCAAAATGCGGCGGCCCGCATTTTTTAACCAGCCGAGCACCAAGATGCTCTTCACGACCTTCCTCCTCACCAATGTGCTTCCATGTCTCCTCAGTCCTCTCATTTACGGTGTCAGAGACAAGAAATTTAAGGAAGGTCACATTAGGAAGCAATTCTGCTGGAGGTGCAACTCTAAAAAAAATTAGGACGAAGCAGAATATAGGACCTTAGAGAAGGTCCAGACAGGTCTCAAATTTCTTCTATTTTATCAGAATATTACCACACAAGCTGTTTTTTATCCAGAGAGGGGAAAGCAATTACAAAATATACAGGTTTTTATTAAAAAATGTAAAACAGATTACTTGCTTTCATGACATCATATTAACAGCTGGGCTCAGTTATTTAACCCTAACTTAGTATTTATCTCCAAACTACTGCATGACAGAAGATTAAAGATTTATAAGGTGAGGCGTCTACATTCAGGTGCAAAACCAGATTTTGGGAAGGAGTCTACAAAATGCTTCTCAATACACTGAAAAAATAGCAATGCTCCGATCAGGTCTTTTGCTGCCAATGGCAAACAACAATGAGTGCCAATAAGGATAATCTTATTTTTACTTATTAATAACTGATACCACACATGGATTGCCTGTACATCTTTTAATTTAGGAAATAAAATACAAAAACATTGCAGGCAACCTGCAGCAACTATTCAGTGAAAAGGACAACTGAAAAACACTTAAATTTAAATGCCACCAAGAATACAATCTTTAACAGAATGAAAACATTAAGGTTCTCAACATGTTAAATAGTGCAGACAAATTAGTCTCTTTGCATTCTAGGTATTTATTGTGATTGGCTTTTGTAATTGGCAATAAAAAGCATTAATTGGAACATGATGCGATAAAATACGTTCTCATGGCTATTGGCCGATAATAGTCAATAAAGATTGACTGACCAATTCCAGCGTTTTTTCAGAACATTAATAAGTCACTAAAGTTAAGTTTGTAAATTCCAGGTATGTCTAGAATTATTCCCTCGAAATATCCATATGAAATCTAAAAAAATCTTCAAACCAAGATCTTTTGCGCGCATTTCTTACAGATTCAGAATGAATTGAGAAAGAATTCTGAATCTGTTAATTCGGAATTCATTCATTATTCATGATTACTTAGGATCAGTCAGAAGAGTAAATATTATTTTATAGGGATGTTTGCTTATTTACATTTTGCTAACAAATGTACAGAAACAGGTTCCATTATTAAGAGATGGGGATATTTCAGTCCAAGCAAATACTGCTTTGACTGATTCAACTATATGTTGTATTAATCATTTTATAAAACAAATCATCTGAGATTTGATTAGTTCTTATGTAGAAATTCTCTTTGGTATACTTTGATAACGAGCAAATTTGCAGAACGTAATTTTGCTCTCAATCCAAGGTTTTTCTGTAATTTCTGACCAATTTGGTTTTGTCTTTTCATTTGGTAAAGTTGTTTTTCACAAAGGACTCTGCCAAAGTTTGTTGCTGTGGTTGTTTTTTGTTCATTTATCTTTGGCAGTCACTGTTATCTGGGATTTGTATAAAAACACAGGCTCTCATGTATAAAAACACAGGTTCTACACATTTATTGTGACTGCCCGTGTCATAAGGCCTCTTCAGTACGTCTCTTAACCAATAACTTCAAAGAAAGACTAAAATGGGAAAAATGGTCTGTATTCTGATACTAATATTGTCAACAGTAAAAAATTGTGTCTTTTCTAATATTAAAGTAATTTAATGTATGTTTTCCTGTTCTTTCACAACTCATTATCAGCATAAGTCCACAATTACAGCTACCGCTAAACAATCAAAAAACACTTGAGTGTCAAAACAAAGTAACATTAGGATAATGCAAATAAACACTACACCAGCTAGACAACAGGAAATCATTAGACACCAATAACGACAGCAAACAAACAGCCATTGTGGTAATAAGCCAATACTTTAAGTCCAAATGCTTAACTATATAAGCATTTATCTGAAAGGCAACATCCGTCTACACAGTTGTCTATCATCTAACAGACACGAGCAATAGATTTCTCCAAATAACATGGCCGATGGTCACACTGGTCTGGGGTCAGGTAAGGGCCCGCGAACACTCCCGTGGACATGTAAACAGCACATAAGCCCCAACACTAAAGTGACAAACTATCGACAAACACACTCACTGCAATACCAAACACCTTGTCAAACATGTCAATTGAGGCTAAGACACAAAAAGACGCCAGTTAGCATCCAGCTATCTGAACAGGTGCCCAACATGTTGGACACAATAACTAAATACTTTGACGACATAATTAAAAAAACAGCCTGGTGTAGTAGCACAATTTAAAGTTAGTATTTACTTACCTGTCTACGGTTTGAGTAGATATGACCTATCACCTCACTGGCGGTGTTCAGCATCAGGTGTTTTTGAACAGCGAACATACTGCATGCGAACCAAACACATGGTCGGGGCAATGACCGTTTAAATGTCCCGCCATTTCCGCACAAGGCACGTTAGATTTAAATACCAAACGCAGGTGTGAATAAGTACTACTCTTATATAAATACAAAAACTATTTACTCAACTACAAAAACAATTACTAACTTACCATTTTAAATCTCAACTGTTCTGGTTTGAGTGGTGTCTGAAAGTCAAAGTTATTTTTTTGTAATAAAATACAAATCTTTTAGGCCTGCATTATGATTTAATGAAGAATATCACAGCTGGTAAAGCTTATTTGACTGCGAGGTGGTTCATCTATCATAATACATGAAAGTCTATAAGACAAAAGGTACAGTAAAACAACATAAAACTACATAAAATAATTACTAAAAATGCACAAAATGTAGTGGAGTAAAAGCAAAACTGTCACAGGTACCTCGGATTTGTTCATTTGTATAGTCAGATGTTAATATTTTTTTATTTTTTTTTATTGGGCCTCAATCTGTGCCTGAAACAAAATGCAGTACACTACAAAACATATTACACTTTACAACAGAGTATCACTGGTGAAGCATCAAGCTGTGAAAGTGGTTATAGTACCTTTTGTTTTGTGGTTCTACAGCGCAAAGTAAATTCCTTATGGGAAAATAAAATACGTTTTACAGTGAGATGCAGAAACTAATTTTGTCCACTAGATGGACCTATCATCATGTAGTATGCATGTAATGAAACCCAATTCGGAATATCTAGATTTAAGAACATATGGCTATGTCGGAGAACTTTGTGCCCTGTGGAGTTTATCTCAATAAGAAAAAGTGAGAAGTCAGCAGTACATGTAGGAAACTTAAAGCTTGCTGTGTAGAAAGTACGTCTCTGTGGATACTAGAGGGAAATAACAGTAATAAAAAAATATGAGTTCATTAAATGACACCTGAGATTTTGGAAAATTTTATTAAGGACCCCCCCCCACACACACACACACACACACACACACACACACACACACAGACACACACACACTGTTTAGTCCCAGAATTCCAGTTGTGGGAAGGTAGTTGCCACAAGTAAACTAAACACAAAGCCACTAAAACCTTTTTATTGACTAGAGCAGAGCCTTCTGGCACAGATCCGTCGTGAAAGTGACTCTAAAGTAACCGCAAACAAATCAGAAAACCTCTTCATGCAGAGGGAATTTCTTCTTCGGAGACGGGATCCTGCTCCGGAATGTGACGGAAGAAGAAGCCGAAGGCGGCACTGGGAAGAAGACGGACAAACAGAGGTGAAGACGGAGGCAACGTGCGTGACCACGGCTCAGACTCCTATCTCCGCTCAGTAGTTTCCTCTTGGAGGCAAAGCGAAGGTGGAATTTGAATGTTTTTCATCATCAGAAGCTCTCTGTCTTTCTGTCGGTGTCTTCAGAGTCCTTTGTGACAGTTTGGTCTTTTTCAGCCGTGAAAGTGCAAAACTTCAGCGCATCATGGGATGATTCTGACATCCGCGGAGGATCCTGGTCAGATGTGTCGTGACCAAACTCAAAGGTATGTGTCAGCAACCATGTCAGAATTTTCTCTTGTAATAAGTCTGCAGTTATACACTGACATGACTTCTATAAGTTGACTGCTGCTTCTTCAGTTTTCTGACATGCCCCTGGTGTGGGACTCACCTCCCCGTGTGGACGCGTGTCAGGGTTTTTGAGGGAGTTTGTTACTGAACGTGCATTTTTTCCACCGCTGTGATTTCGAGCTGCAGAGCTTCATTGTGCTGAATTATAGATCAACTTTATTTCTGTATGTGCACGGTGGCAGCTCCCTGAGAGCTCAGCGTGGACCCTTCATGTAATTAGAAAGGTCCTCACCTGTCATTGTATTTGGGGTTTGACATGGTAAAAAAAAACAGTCTTATTATTATTATTATCTGATTTTATTTTTTAATGTTTTATCCACACAACATAACTCTCTGTGTGTTGTTCAGTTCCTTCTTTCCACGTGCTCAAAATGTGGTTGTTTCACAGATAATGTGGAGTTTGCTGCATGTGGATAAATCAGCTCAGTCTCCTCTTGTGTATTAGGCTTTACATACGTTTAACAACATTGCTCAAAGGAAGAGGTGCCAGTCCATGAAGAATTTGAGGTATAAAACACAAAATATTTTACACGTTTACAGGAATAGAAATCACAGCCAAGTTTTCAGCATAGGTCAAGTCATCATAGACTGCAGCAGATTTAGAACAAACCTGGCAGAAGTCTGAATGTAAATAGGCTCAGTTGGTGCCATAAAGGCAGGTGAACGCACCTCAGAGCATTGACTATTACATCGATGTGTACGAACCAGAAGAATCTTTCATGCTCATAAAATATTCATTAAAATATTCAAACAAATGAAAAGTTTTATCTAAGCAGGAATATCTGGCATCTTCACCTCATGCCGAGGTGCAGGAGGGAAAGAAATGAATTGCAGTAAACACACAATGTAATGAACAAGTTTAGTGCTAGACAAACGCGTTGAGTCTGGTTCGTTGTACTGGAGGCATTGCTGCAGCTTTGACCGTCTCTTTATGTACAAGCAGCCCCGAACCATCACTCTACCACCACCACATTTGACTGCTGCTGTGTATTTACCTAGGTTATCTTAATGTCATATTAAAATGTGTTTAATCTAAATAATAAAGCAAAGATCCACCTCTATGTTTGCTCTAGTGCGTCCTGCCCCCTCCAGCCTGCTCTCCTCAAGAAGAGTCCCATCTGAATATCTCATTTCAAATGGGCATGTGATGCGGTCCACAAAAAAGAGGCCTGTTTGTAAAGATGAAGGCAGACCACAGGAGACCAAAAAGATACCGAGACATTTTACCTTTATCTTTAGTTTCATATTTAATACTACAATAGTAAAACTATGTCTAATGTTAAAGTAACAGGCTCATTCGTACCTACAGAGAAGTTCCAGTCTCAGAGCTCTGCAGTAAGTTTCTCTGCTTCGTTTAGTGTCTGCACCAACTTTCCTTTTCTGCTTCACTCTCACTGCACTCATAGAATCATTTCCATTAGGAATATTAGCTTTTGAATAATTGATGTGTACATTGCTTCAGTGCTGCAGCTCATAAAGGTAAAGATTGGGTTGTGACCTTCCTCTTCTTCAGAAATTTTTCTCTTGTCCTAATCTACAGTAATTTTTTTCTTAATATGTGATTCTAATTGTTTTACTTAAACAGTCCAAGCTGAAAGTCGTCAGACCACAGAACATGTCCCGGTCCCAAAGGCCTCAGCGGCTGCACAGACCCGATGTTCGGCTTCCTTCTTGTGTAACAGTTTCAGGTTGCATTTTTCAAAGCAATGAACGTAGTTTTCTTGAGAATAAATTCATCAGTAGCGTTTAGAAATTCACGTTTTTCATCGTTATATTTTCTCATATTTACAATAAATTAGCTTCATCAGATAAATTAATAATAATAAATATTACTGCGGTGCTACTACGGGTAGCTTTTCCAAGGACACTACGACATGTAGCTTTGTGGAGATGGAGAATTGAACCACTGACCCTTAGGTTAGTGTGCTCTACACGCTGAGCTATCATGCCGCCCGAATTCAGGTTCATACAAGCTGATCGATCACAGATTTTGGTGTTAGGATACTATACTTTCTTCCATTGGGCTTAACCACAGTGCTTGAGTAAATGTACTTATTTATCCACTACTGGCATTTATAAATGCTAACATGCTACAAACCCACCTTCACATTCACACAAACATGCTGCGGACAGATGAAGACATATTTCAGCTGCCACACTTCACTGGAAGCAGCTCATGTGGCCATAAACGACTACACTGAGGAGAAGAAAACCTGATTAAATACCAGCAGGAGGAGAGTGAAAGATTCAGAGAGCCATGAAGTCAGTGTGCTCAGGTTAAAACACCATTAACACGCATTAGGTTAACACCTTGCTGCCATTTCCTACCTCAGGCTATTAGAGGCCATATAACATTACTACATTACATGTAAGCTACACTTCACCTGGAGCGAGGCTTTTACCAATGCCTCCAAATGGACGGATGCCTCCAGCCCAGTGTGAGCGGGCACCAGGAGGCGTCACTCTGTTCAGAAATAAGAAAAGAAAAATCACCCCCATTCTCTAAAACTTCACTTGTTGCTAAGCGATATCAAACCAATATTTCTTATCTCTCAACGACATCTCGTGGCAGTAATATTCATATAGTAGTGTTAGACGTGTTTTAGGCAGCAGTGGGAACATTTTAAGCCGTTGGCAAGAAATCAATTAACAAGTTTCACCATATTTTTCAATGTATAAAAACCTTTCCATAGTTTGAAAGTTTGACGTAAACTTTTATTTATCAGCTGAGGGATTTAATGGTGTAGTTTTTATTGTGAAAGTGTGCACACAGTGTGGGTGTTTGTACTAGGAGTACGGTGGATGAGCATGTGTGGGAGTTATTTCTGTTTTGGCTGCTTCAACATGTTTTTTTTATCTTTGTCACATGAAAACAAAGTTACTGTTAATGCTAAATAGAGAGTTAATTATGATTGAATTCTCGTTGAGCAGAACTTGTGTTCCTACACGTTCACACAGAGACTATCCAAACATGGACTTCTGTGCCGGCTGTAAAAGCCTTTGGCTCTAAGTATTTTCTACATCAAATTAGAGTCTGGGTGTCTGCTCTTAGAAGTGCATCTAGCAAAGCACAAGATATTAGAGCAGATAATAAAACTAACTAAAGCTTCTCCCTGTCAGAAAGTCTTTGTGGGGGGTTTCAATGATCACTGACTTAGCTTGAGATCAGAGAACAGAGCACTGAAAGAGACAACGAGATCTGAATCGCATAAAGGCCCTGGTCCAGTAAAGCTGCAGGTTCGATGTGGAAAAAACACTTCTCCTAATAAAATCTAACATGGGGTACTTGTATTTTATAGTTCTACTCATACTTACATTTATCAGACAGGTTTTGAAACATCTTTTGTTCGTGACTTAGGAACAAAGTTTAAAACTTTATTCTGGTAACTTAATGTAAAACGAGGATCGACTGTAGACGATGAGGCTGTGTTCACTGCATGAAAACCCTCAAACCAAACGTTCATCTCTCACACATTTTTTGTACTGAAGACACAAACCTATAAAACACAGATGTGGTAAAACACACGCCTGGGAGTATCTTCAGCAGTGGATTACACCACAGTTTATGCTCTGTGACACTGTGAATGTGGGACTAAGTCAAAGTAAAGGACAGAGTGTGATGTGTGTTCACTGCTTCCTGGATTTTCTTTGTATTCAAATTTTTGAAATCAATACAGCTTCTGGCAGAAAGTTTGAATGAGGAAAATATTATTTTTCATTTCACTGTTACTCTAACTCAGTCCCCAGTGTAAGAGTGTTGTTGGTCTATATATGGCTGCTCCTATGTAACCGAATCTGCACAACGAGCCTCATGTCGGCAGTAAATACGTCGATAACCATGATTCAGAAAAAAAGCACCGAACGTTCATCAGAGCATCAGAAGGCTGATGTCACCCTGTATTCCTGGTTTCCCTTCAAACAACGACGAGGAGCTCACATGGTTATAGCTGTAATAATTTCTTCATCCACAGTTTCTGTTGGTACAGAAACAGAAAAACATTCGTTCCCTTTCCCTTGAACTTTTAACATGTCAGAAAGGAATTATTACAGCAGCTCTTCACATGATTTAAAGTGAGACAGGAAACAGCTTCAACATCCCTAATTTCAATCTGGTGAGAGACCTTTATTGCACCGGTCTCCTGAGTTTCCTGCCATCTCTCACTTTCACCATCTAATACAGGGATAAAATTCTTAATGTTCTTTTAACGTGCGTGTGACTCCGTACACTTTCAGGACCTTTCTAAAAATCTCATTGAACCTCCTGTGTTAATATAAATAACCTCCCGTAACACTTACAGGACTACTACTACCTGTACTAACACATACTCTCCCAGATAATCATGGTGAAGGAGTGTGTGCCCAGCTGGATCCACCAGGGCTCTGATGAGGGTCTCCTCCACGTGAACGTTGGAGGTCTGAAGAGGAGCCTGTGTTGCAGCACGCTGAAGAAATTCCCAGACACCAGACTGGGAAAACTGCTGGCCTGTGACTCAGAGGAAGCGATACTGCAGGTATGTGTCTCTGTGTGTGTGTGTGTGTGTGTGTGTGTGTGTGTGTGTGTGTGTGTGTGTGTGTGACAGATGATGGGAGACATGATTTAATGTCAGTTTACCTTCTGCTCCGCTCCTCCTCCCTCCTACAGGTGTGCGATGACTATGACGTGCAGCAGAAGGAGTTTTATTTTGACAGGAACCCCGGCCTGTTCCCATACGTTCTGCACTTTTACCAGACGGGCAAACTTCACATCATGGAGGAGCTGTGTGTCTTCTCCTTCAGGTCTGGCTGTTTAACAGCGTCCTTCTCAGTGACAAATAATAATAATAATAGTGATTATTTTAGATGCAACAATCACATAACTCCTGCTGAATGGATCATTTCATATCAATAATTATAACAATGTTCATCACTTTAAGGATGAACATCACTTTAAGGATGAACACCATCTAGTTTACAACAACAGATGTTATTTTAATTCCTTATACGCTGTCTGATCATATTTTTGTGGCTCATTCATTTGAAACAGAAAAACAAGGATGAGTCACAGTAACTTTCTGAGCACGGTTTCTATTATTATTGTCTCACTTCTCTATTACAACAATAAAAACTCTGTTTGCTGTAATATTAAACTAGACTTGCTGTTACCATAGGAACCACAGGTGTTGCCAAGGCTGAGACAATGATCTGATGATGCATAATGATCCTGTTAGGTTTACAGCAGATCGTGTAAGAATGAACTAAACATGGGCAATAATGATAATTCCTTCAGTCCAACAGATTTGATGGGTGGAGCTTGTTGGGTGGGGTTGTCATGTCATCATTTCCTGTTTCTAACGTGTCTTCTGTTTGACATGTAGTCAGGAGATTGAGTACTGGGGCATCAATGAGTTCTTCCTGGACAGCTGTTGCAGTTACCGGTATCACGACCGTAAGCTGGAGAGCAGCCGTCATCACAGCTGGGACGACGAGAGCGACGTCAGCAGCGTAGACACATCTGTGGACGAGATATCAGACCTGAACAGGTAGAGAACACCAGTGACACCGGACCGTCTGTCTGTGTAGCTTCATCTCGCCCTTCCTAATCACAAAGTCTTCCTCCATCCTCCATCCTCCACCCTCCACGCTCCATCCTCTATCCACTATCCTCCATCCTCGCAGAGACATACAGCATTTCCAGGACATGCGCTGTGGGAACATCCGGAAGTGTCTGTGGCTGACGCTGGAGAATCCAGGATACTCCATCCCCAGCAAGCTCTTCAGTCTGCTTTCCATCGGAGTGGTGCTCACATCCATCGCTACCATGTGCATCAACAGCATCCCAGAATATCAGGTCAGTGCAGACGGCGGGAGAAGTTTGGATCAGAGGTGGAGTCATAACACTTAAATACACTTCTTATGTCTTCATATTTTGAAGTTTGCTTCAGTCATAGTTAGATCTTTGTGGTAATAGGAAGTGCCAACAGCTAATTCGGCATATCGTCACGCTGTAGGATTCAACCTGCAGATGTGAGAGGTCAGTGGATTCAAACAGATGCAGGACATGATTATAATAACATGTTTGACTGTGCAAACCAATCTTTATTAATCCCACAGTCTCTTTACAGAAAAGATCCACACACAACACAAAAAATGCAATAATTCAAAAATTTGATCATCTGAAGATGGATGAAAAGGTCAACAACAGTCTGGGTGGAGAAACAGACAAATGTGAATAATAATGATTATCATCAGTCGGTTACCGGTGTCGTAGAAAAACTCGGTGGCTCTCAGTGGTCAGATTAAAAATGAGTTTATTGACAGAACAGCAATACAGTGTGGA
>JAUMHF010000021.1:21253167-21264215 GCA_032359275.1 Microctenopoma steveboyesi | reverse complement strand
TTTAATCATACAAGCAGACACGAGATCTCAGGCCCTCGATGGCCTAATAATTGAGAGGCTGCAGCTCGGCTACCACACCGGCAGAAAGGATCTGTCTCTATGAACGTCCTGCTCTGTTCAATCCAACCATGTTATTTCATTGTAATAAGCAAATTGTGATCAGTCCGGATACTTTAAAGCCAGCTGTGAGTTCATGAACAGTAAGCAGATGTTTTCTCTCAGACCTTCGACTCTGACGGAAAGCTCATCGAGGACCCGACCATGCAGGCTCTGGAGGTGCTCTGCACCTGCTGGTTCACCTTCGAGGTGGTGACCCGACTGCTGCTCGCACCAAACCGGAAGAAGTTCTTTCATCATCCACTGAACATTATCGACATGGTGTCTGTGGTTCCCATCTACATCACCCTGCTCTTCGACTTGACTTTGGGATCAGAGTCTGAACTGGGAGACATCGGACGACTCATACAGGTGAGGGGTGAAGCACAAAGCTCCTGTCTGTGCGCGTTCATCTGAGTGAGATGAAGTATCTTTTATAATAATACTTACATTTCCTGAACATATAATGACATCACTGCTGTTTAATGCGACTGTTGCACAGCATCTTCTTCACTTTGCTCTCAGTCAAGTAGCCTGATGATGACATCATTAAAGTGAATGAAAAGCATCTTGGGAAATGTAGGCCGTAATGCTGTTGTTAGAGTTGAGACCGCAGTCACTGCTGTGCTCTCAGCATTTACCCCGTGTCTCTGTCTCAGGTGTTCAGGCTGATGAGGATTTTCAGGGTTCTGAAGTTGGCCCGACACTCGACGGGACTGCGTTCCCTAGGAGCGACGCTTCGGGTGAGTCCGGCTCCGTTCTCTCTCCCAGACGCCAACGTTTCTGTTACTCTGTGACATTAAGCAACCGCAGAACTGTGATTGATTTTATTTTGTTGGTGAAGTTCTGGTCCTGCTGACCTTTCAGTAAGTTGTTGGACTTTGAGCAGATGTAGGTTCTGTGCTGTTTATAAGATGTGATATTGATTTTCTGCAATTTGAAGAAGTGTGAGGTTTCAGGGCTGCATTGCAGACAGTCTGAGACAGTTCAGTGCTGAGCCACATATTAAAAATAAAAACCCAAGAGACAACTGTCAGTTTCTCAGTTTTTATGAAATGCCAGCAGATTTAAGAAGCTGGGATTTCATCTGGAAATGTTCATCTTTAAATTCAGTTCCTGTTGATGTCGCTTTCCTTCGGCGACAGACAGGTCTATGAAACAGTTTCCCACTCTGAGGTTTTCATGCTGAAATGTGTTTAATTTCCTCCTAAACGGTCTACATGTGTGTGTGAGGAAGGGAAGTGGACAAACCCCCTACACCATTGCTTTCAGTTACTGCCATCAGGTACAAGGTACCTCTGGCCTGTAAAAACCTCTACAAGAAATCCTTCATCGCCTATCCTGAATAGCACATAATGAAAAAGTATTTTTTGTATGGATGTGTGAGATTGTATGACTTTAAATGTGTCTCTGGGCCTGTTCTCTATAGGAACAGACAAACAGAATTTATCTATTCTATACTATTCTATAATGTGTTTTACACCAAACATGCTGAATCACCCACGTGCTACTTCGTGCTAGACTGGAAGTTAAATCAGTAAAAATGATGCACATGAGGTGACGTTTTCACAGCTGTGTCATTATATACATATCTGTTGTTTTAGTAGACACTTGAAATGTCAAAGACTGCGTGTCAGGAGGGTTGGAAATGTTTCAGACTCTGATCTGTTTACAGATTCATCATTGGTTCTGTCTTGGAGCAGCAGAAGTATAAACTGTAAAAGTGAGGAAGGAATGAAAAATCTGCATTAATATTATTATGTATCTGTATCTGCAGAGAGTATCAGACGGACGCATCCCATGCTCAGCTGAGGGCGGAGCTGCCACATAACTTCAGATACTTGTAATGAAGTTGTTTCCCTCCTGAGGCAGTTTCACAGTCGACCACATTTTGACTGATGAGTAAACCGTCTTGGAGAAGTTTAGGAACTTTAGGCAACTTCAAGTCACAAAACAGTAACCTCTGGATAATAATACAGCCGAGGATGTGATGCGTGTGGTGTGATTATAAACTGTTCGTTCTAGTTTTGTCTCTTTCTGTTCATATAAATCTGATAATAAGCAGTGAGCAGGTCAATTATTCCTTGGTCTTACCAGCTGCTGTCAGTTATTCAGCTGCACCATCGTTTCTGATGCATAACATACCTGTGTTATGCATCATCTGCTTCACTTCCTGTGAGACGTGAAGCGTGTGAGAGCTGCAGGTCTGCAGGCCGAGCCTCATGTGTGAGAACACGAGGTGGCTCCTTCCTCCAGAATGATCACAATGCATGAATCGAAATCTTTGCCTTAAACAGGTTGCTGCATTTTTTTAATATGCTGCTGGTTTCCTGGGTTTGGCTGCATTATATTTACATTTAGATTGAAGGTGCACTTTATTAAATGCTCCTGGTCCGTGAGGAGCATCAGGAGAGAAACATAGAAAGCTTTTCAGTCTTCTCTCTGCATCTCAACCTTAAGTTTGAATCTGAACCAAAGTAACTGAAACGACAAAGAACCTTTAACGATAATGAAAAACACTGTTCAGGAGCGGTTCTGCACTTTTTTTCAGCACCTATGGGTCTTGAAGCAAAAACCTTTAAACCATCACCTGAGGAAACGAGATCTTCGGCTGCAGATTTATTTTTAAAACATGCACAAACATACATTTTTTATAAGATTCAACCAGCTGCCTGCGTGTTACAACACTTAACTACAGCAGAGATGAAGACACAAAGACTTGATAAATATACAGTATTACTACGTTACAATTATAATGTTACTATATCATTTAGAATTCAACTACTAAAGCTGTGAATTCACATTTTTCCTCATGAACATATTTTCCCTGATAATCTCCTAAATAAATTAATAAATAATACTTAAGGTTAAAATAAAGAAATAATGTTAAAATAATAATATTGAAACAGATTTGTAAAGTTTGATCATTTGTTAATTTCTTGTCGAAAACTCAGAAAATTTAAAGCTATAAAAGTTTTTTATCTTTCCTTTAAAAAAAAAAAAAATAGGTGTTTGAAATATTTAGTACTAAATGGGCCGATATTATTTATTAACTGAAGACTGGATTCTATTTTTAGCCGAGTCTGACAGTTGATTTCTTTGTTCTCAGGGAAAAAATGGAAAAAAACATCAGAAGCTATCTTAAAGTTTTACTGTTTTTTTTTACCTGGGGTTTGTTGACATGTCCCGAGCAGATAAAACCGTTTAACCAGTGTTTTATTAACTAGTTAAATGTGATAGATTTAATAATTTCATTGATATTATAAATCAGTGTATCAGCATACATGCAATGTTTTTACCAATTATTCTTTTTCTTTCTTTTTTTGCTGAAATTTTGATTTGGAAAATTATGATAAATGCATTTTTAACCATTAGAACTGACATTCATAAAATGTTAAACCAGTACTCTGAACCTCAAAACTGATTAAATTAGCTAGCATTAGCTAAAACCATAAAATTATTTTCCAGGAAATAAACTGTCTTCAGATATAAATTCATTAATATTCTGTAAGTTCTGTGAACCATGATTTCACTTTACTTGTAGAAACAGTTTAGTCTCCAACAAACATAATGTTCTTATAAGGTGAGCATTAATGCAGCAGATTAAAAATCAATCTAAATATAAAGGTGCATCAAAAGTTATTTGGACAGTTACATTCCATCACTGGGCTGATGAGAAAAACGGATGAATGATTTATTTCCTGTGTGTTCTCCGCAGCACAGTTACCGTGAGGTCGGCATTCTGCTGCTGTACCTGGCCGTCGGAGTGTCCGTGTTCTCAGGCATCGCTTACACTGCTGAATACGAAGAGGTAAAGTCTGATGTTTGATAAGTGTTTGATCAGTCGGTCTCTTTAAGATTGCTTTTAAAAGTAACTCAAAGGGCTCTTTGCTTCAGCAAGAATGGTAAAAAGTCAGTTTCAGATTTAGAGTCAACAGACACGTGTTTGGTGTTGTTGTCCAAGAGAGACGACCAAATGAAGGTTCAGACAGTTGACGTGGGTCACAGGTCACAGTGTTAATGAGGGTAAAGAAGCAGACGTGAGCGAGGTTCAGGCAGAGAGAGCGACAGGGAGCAAGGAGCAGACAGCGGGTCGTTAAAGCTGAACACAGGACAGGTGAGGGGAAGACAAACAAAGTCCAGCTGGGTGGACGAGACACACTGTGTTCTGCTGGAGGTAATGAGCGGAGGAGGACCAGGTGAGCAGAGGCAGAACAGGGCTTAATGTCAGCCAGGAAGCAGCATCAGCGCTGCAGTGAGAGGAGCTGGTACATCCAGACAGTGAAGAAACCACGAGACAGGAACACGACACAGACGAACACTGATGGTTCCATCAGAACCACCTTTGTCTGTTTGTGGTTAGATTCACCTGAAAAGCCTGAATCCAGGATCAGCTGTGTTGTGTGAACACACGGTTTTAAATAGGTACATTGATGGTGAAAAGACCCATGTCTGTGTGTCTGGTTCCAGGATGTGGGTCTGGACACCATCCCGGCCTGCTGGTGGTGGGGGACGGTGAGCATGACCACAGTGGGTTACGGGGACGTGGTGCCCGTCACAGTGGCCGGGAAGCTGGCGGCCAGCGGCTGCATACTGGGCGGCACCCTGGTGGTGGCGCTGCCCATCACCATCATCTTCAACAAGTTCTCCCACTTCTACCGTCGACAGAAAGCTCTGGAGGCGTCGGTGAGGAACAACAACCGCAGGAAGAGCCCGCTGGGGGACGGGGACGAGGACGGGTCAGACGGGGACAGCCGGTGTCTGGACGACATTGACGACATGGAGGAGGACGACATAGATTATGAGGACGAAGGAGGTGTTATTAATTACAGCTACGTGGAGCACCCATCCTACATGGCCATCGTGATGAAAGAGAGGCTTCAGCTGTGAGGACGAGCTGCAGCAGATCAGAAGTGAACTGATGCATTACCACGCTCGCAGGTTCTGCGTTTGTAACCAGCAGGTGAAACGTCTCGTGACGTGATGGCGTTGGTCCTCGTTCACTTGTGACAGCTGTGCATGTTGGACTGCTCCACAAGCTGATCACTGGGACAGTACTACGACGTGAAGTCCAGTAACATGCATGATACTGAAATGAGTTTAAAGCTGTGGAAAATCATTTTGTAAAAGATAAAGATCAAGTTTAATCAGTTGTGAAAACTCTGAAATGAGAAGTAAAAAGTTTTAGGGACATTTCTGGACTGCATAAAATACAACGTCTAACATTTAATACTTGTAATACACACACACGACGGAACAACAGCTCGAGTGGCCACAGAACATCACTAATGTAGAAACATTCACTGTTGTGGCTTTTAGCTGAAGGCTTTGAAAGTAGGACACATGAATTGCTGCGTAGCCTGGAGCACTGAGTGTACTAAGTTACTTTACCTACCAGACTCAGAAATCCAGAGAAATACCAAACAGCTTCTGCTACTAACTGGGTCTAAATCATTTTATTTACTGTTAGTTTAAGTAACATGAAGTGATTCATTATTCCGATAAGTACGTCCAATTCAACCAGCCTGTGGTTCTCAGTCATGAATGTCCATCTGCAGGATGTGAGGAGTCATCAGGGATCAAATCGGAGACCTCACATATCAAGAGATTAAAGTCTTGTTCTTCTGTTACACTTGTTGTGAAGCTTCGTGTAGATGCTCGTCCGCTCCAGACAATACATCCTGCTGGCCTCATGAGTTTTCCTCTTCCTCTAGGTTGATATTTATCCTCTGGAATGAAAGAAGTTCACGTCCCAGGAGGACACGTTCTGTGGACGCTGTATCTCGTGTGTAAACAGCCCCTGTAGTATTTGTTTACGCTGGTTTTCGTTAAGCAGATGCAGAAAACGGGTCTGACTGACATATGATAACTGCAAGGACACAGGAGGGAGCTTCACCAGAGGAGTCAAGCGTACATTCTCTACTTAAAGAGAAGTACAGATACCTGTGTGAAAAACTAGGTGATCAGCATTTATGAAGTGAAATGAAAGGCGGAGATCAGAGAGCACATAGTTTCTCATGGAAATCGTCCGATACTGATCGGCGGATCATAACTAGACTGAAGTAAACGGAGCTCATGTATGAGCAGCAGGACATGTTTTATAAACGCTGTAAACAAATTATGGTGTTTTATCATCACTATGACTCTTTTTCTGTCCACGCGGGAGATTTTTCCCGTTTTGTTTTAATAGTAAAAGTAACGAGACGCGTTTAAAAAGTAGAAAGTACAGATATTTATCTGGAAATGTAGGAAGTAGAAGTAATAAGTCGTCTGAAAAAGAAATACTCAAGTAAAGTACAGATACCTGAAAACTCTACTTAAGTACAGTAATGTAGTAGATGTACTTTGTAGCTTGACCCCTCTGAACTAGACCTTCCTACAGCCTCATCTTTGTCCCAGCAGTTATCTCATTGTATTATTCCGGGTTCTTAGGTTTCCCACGGACATGCAGCAGACGGTAGCTGCCGGTAGCTGTGTGTGAATGGTTGTTGGTCTCCCTGTGACAGGAGGAGCGTTTATAGCAGTGGATATCACACGTTGGTATTAAAGAACTTCACTCATTTACTTCTCTTCTATAGCATGAAAAAGATTTGCTGTACGCAGAGTGTTTAGTTAAAGGTTTCATGGGCTCTGAATAAAGTCTCGTGGATTAAATAACGACTCTGATAACAACCCAGAGAACCCACAGATCAGACTCTTCATCCGTTGATTAAAAATTCATTTCTGCTTCTCCGGCACAGAACTCCTCACTTGGAGGAAAATAAGAAAGAGGAAGCGAGCTGAGCCTCTGAGGTTTGTGTGTGTGTGACGGATGTGATGGGACAGGAGACGGTTTTACAGGAAGTCTAAACCCAGCTGAGGAGCTGACAGCTCCACGTCTGTGGGACAAACAGGAAAGAACGTTTCACAGCAGCACAGAAAGTCAGAAAGTAGCTATTTTCAGTTTCCTGATTTTCTGTGTGAATGGATTTAAAGTTCACCAAAAACACAAGCGTGACATTTCAGGTCTTCACATTAAGCACAGAGCGAAACAACCGACTCATCTGGTCTGGATCAGACCTGCACCACACCGTGGGGGAACCCTAGACCACGATTCAGCTCAGAGAGATACGCAGGACGCCTGGTTTTGTTTGAGCCCTGCTCTGGGCCCTGACTCCAAAGGGCTCCAGAGTTGCTCCGCAGTGGATTAAATTCCGTGTCCTCATTGTCCCGCTGCATCACCGAGCCTCAGCTTGTCCACAGCCACCTTTACTGGATCCTGGACTCAGAGTTAATCACTACATCATCACAAACAGTCACCTTCCCTCCTTGGGCCCAGTCGATCCTCTCCTGGGGGGAGGGGGGGGGAAACCACTGAGACTTTTTCTACACTGGTTCGACACAAAAGTGTGTACTTTATTTCAAATAGTGCAAATGACCAGGAAACAACCGAAGACGCTCAAACACTGCAAAACACCAACTTCCCAGATTATTTTTGTCGTTTCTTTATTAGACAAGCAGCCCAACGAAATAACCAAACACACAAAGCAAATATCAGGTGACTCACTGCGTGTTTTAAGGCAGAAACATGAGGAAAGCACTCGAACAGTTACCAGCAGATCCCTAAAAAAAGCAGCGAAGACGTCGTGACTTTTCAGTGAGATTCATTTTTCTGTATGTTCACTCGTTCAGGCGTCACAGTTTAATACTTTAAATACTGAGCCGACACATTTTCTGAAACACGAACACCTGAAACAAAGAAGTCAAAACCTGGCGCTGCAGAGTTGAGGTGATAAGGAATAAATTAGACCCTTGAGCAGCTTTTACAGCGGTAACACTTTACATTTCTGTACGTTTCAGTAGGATTCACACTCTGTAACCGACTCGTTAAATAAACTGACCGTGCTACTGAAACGTCAGTGAATAAATTAAATCACAGCACAATTTTACGAAATTCAGGTAAAGACGGATCCTTTACCGCAAACCAAAGTTAAACTTAGTGGAGTCGGCAATAATTCGCACGTGTTCACCAGGTGTCCGGAGACAACAGTGGTTCCACATCATCACTGCTTCTTTCAACCTTCTCCAGTGATTACGACTTAATTTCTGATGCATCACAGAGCGGATCTCTTTAACTCTCAAGCTACATTATTTTCCAATATTTTCCCTTTTTCCATGGTGTCGGCATAACAGCATCTGCATCCAGAACCGACGAGACGAGGCAGAAATAAAAAACAGAACCTGTGCTTTGTTGTAACACAGAACAGCAGAATGAAAGATGAATAATGATCTTACAGAAAACACGTCTGAAGCATTTTTATGACTAAGACTCCAGCAGAAGAGTTTCTGAGGATGATGAGACTGAAGCTTTCGCCTCATCGATATACACAATCAATCTACAGTGAAGTTCGTCACGACGCTCTCTATCTTACACCCTGAGGAGTTAATGACCTGAGAAGCTCGTTTCCTCCGGGCCGACTACGTGGAAAAATATAAACTGCCCCTTCTTTCTTCTTCTCTGCTGTGCTCACTGAACACCACTTCACCACGTTGCTCAGAGGAATGTCCGAAGTAAAACTGAGTCAGACCCGGATCGACCCCGAGCTCCAGTCCGAGGATGGTGTCGACCCAGGTCCTCGTTTTTAGCTTATAAGAAAAAAACACGGTGGAATAAAAAAAGAAAGAACAGTAACAAGTGCAGCGGTGGATAAAAAAGAAAGAAGCAAACGTCCACCAGCTCGTACCCTGAATAGAAACAAAAAGCCAAAGTGGTGTTTCGAATCGTTATAACCTCAACGTTTACGCACACGTCCATCAGAGCAGACGTCTGTATCCAGTGGACACGCAGTCAGTAGTAAACTTTGATTTGTGCTTTAGATAGTTATTTTTCTCTAACTCCTCACGTCCTTGGGAAAAAGTTACGTATTTATATTTAAACATACTGCATAGTGAAATTATTCTGAAATTTTCCTAACCCGTGTGAGTCCCGTCATTTGATGAGGGTCTGGTCAAAGTTAGAGTTACATCCAGTTAGATAAATCACAACTTGCCCGAGCATTAAACGAGTAAATGCTTTAGCGACTTGTTTACTATGAATCCATGAAACAGGGGAGCAGTGGTTTGGTTTTACATTTACCACATATATATATTCGGAGAGTGCGTCTCAAAGATTTGAACCGTTTCTCTGATGATCTATGATCTCTGTGTATCTGCAGCCACACAAAGCTGCAAAATAAAAGCATGTGGCTAATTGGCTCAGGTGAAATCTGATTAAAGAATTCATATTGACTAATGTTACACCTTAAAGAGGTGGCAGCCGTGGTAGCAACTTCTACCAACAACGCTAAGAAAGAGCAGAGTCATAGACTGAAGTACCGTAAGTCCAACAGTCAGCAGGTCGGACTGTACCACAAGCTGAAATAAAAAAACATTAAGGAGTCAGATGTGAAGGCTCAAAGCTCACGCTGAAGGTTCGAATCCAGGTCAGCTGGCAAAGTTTTAAAAGATTCATTCACTGAAGCAGAAAATGCATCTGAAATCAGAAACACAACAAATGTCCAACAAGATTCTGTCCAAGTGCTCTTTGGAAGTTCTTCTGACTTAGGTCAAAGGTCAACGAACTCAGCAGTTTGACATTCAAAGTCTTCGCAGTTTTCACAGCGTCGCCTCCAACTTATTAAGACGAGTAAGCTGTCCGAGCGACGCTTCATAAAGCTGCTGCAGCGGATGTTTCTGCGCGGAGGTCGACAGATGCTTCTCAGAAGTTCTGCTGCCACCGCTTCTTGGCCTCGATGGCGTCCAGGATGGGCTGTCTTTTGGCCTGGTAGCGCTGACGGATCTCCTCGATCTCCTGCTCCATTTGAGGGTCCAGAGAGGCGAGACGCAGCCGCAGCTCCTCCGCCGACCACGTACTCACCTACACACAGACACATCAAACGAATGTTCATAAAAAGACCCCTGCTCCCTATGACACATCCATTCTGCAGGCAACAACCATGTTCACGTGCTCTTATGTAACTTATGTAACTTATGTAACTCTAACTCGCG
This sequence comes from Microctenopoma steveboyesi, assembly GCA_032359275.1. Classification (NCBI taxonomy): domain Eukaryota; kingdom Metazoa; phylum Chordata; class Actinopteri; order Anabantiformes; family Anabantidae; genus Microctenopoma; species Microctenopoma steveboyesi. The sequence goes on along the minus strand of JAUMHF010000021.1, from coordinate 21,254,093 downwards.
TTTATGTCCAGTGCAGCAGTTTGTGGAGACACAGGACTCTGCTATCACCAGGTTCTGGACCCAGATGTTACAGTAAGTAGATTTTATATGAGAAAACAAAGTAGAATCAACTAAACTCTTGAAAATGAGGTATACAACAATAATTGTAACCCAGGCGTGTTTTTTTACTTCTAGTATTTTAAACATGTTTAGATTTTAGCATTTCATATTTGCATCCTCAGAGCGCTGTGGTTACAAACCTGTACAGGTTGGGAATTTGAGGCCCATTAATGGACACAGATCTTTACCACAATCTAAAAATATCTCCCTCATGGCAGTGTTAACGAAGCTGCTTTCAACGGCTACAGCTATTGACATTTATTCAACCTCTCTGTGCTGTAGGTCTCAGATAGGGACCTGCTTCCTGCTTTAGCTTTTCCCCGGGGGATTCCCCCTCTCTGCTATTACCAGCAGTACTTTGCTCCCGAGCTATTTATTACCCTCAATCAATGGAGCTAAAATATCATTGGCGTCCTGGTCCTGGAGACAGTGAGGACGGAAGGTCCTACAATTGGTCCTAGATCAAGGTCAGAGTAAAACTCAGACCAGGGAACGTGTTGAGCTTTGTTTTGATAATAATAATATTCGTGACAGCTTCTGTCACTGGTCAAAAGATTGGTCGCTGTAAATATGACGTGGCATGCGGAGTTTTAAAACAGCAATTAGCAAGACCAACAACCGCCTTTAAACTCACACACTCGATAACCACAGCATCGAGGAGCAACGTGGGTCAGAACTCACGTGGCACGTACTACATGCAAGTACTACAAAGTAAAAGCCTATATATCCAGCCCTAGATGGACCATGCTTCCCTGCTTCCCTCAGTAAGGGGAGAGGGTTTCAACAACCATAATGATGGACGTTATCATGTTGTTGTTTATGTTTAT
>JAUMHF010000021.1:21205494-21246558 GCA_032359275.1 Microctenopoma steveboyesi | reverse complement strand
ATACATATACATACATACATACATATATATATATATATATATATATATATATATATATACACATATACATATACATACACATATACATATACATACACATATATATATATATAATGACATGTGTTTTCAATTATCACACATATAACAGTATGTGAGATTAGCGTATTAGTCATTTACTAAATCCATCCTGATGTGAATGAACTGGAGACACAGAGAAAGAAGACAGATAGAGTGGGTTCTCTAGTGAGTGAGGGTTAGTGGCTTATCAGCAAAAATTAAAAGGCTGTTTATTATTCAGCACCATTAGGAGGGATCAATATCTGATCTAATATCTTATCTCAACCCTGAGGACCCATTCAGACCATGGCAATTAGTTTGGGACACACATACACCGCCTGACCCAAACACAACTTTGTACAAATCACACAGACATTAAAGAACAGGCTCCAAATGTCCCAGCACTGATACACACTCAGGCAAACACACGGCTGATGTTGAAGATGCTGGGGTACTAATGTAATTATGAACTCTAAATGTTCCTGTGTTAATGCAGTTTAAACTACCAGCAGTAGAGATCCATGCTAACTCAATAGTCAGACATCAGACAGGAGACAGTGTGTGTCCGTCTGTGCTTTATGAGTACGTGTGTGGGAGATTTGTCACAGGTGTCGTAGCAAATGACTCGGATGAGCATTTGAGTGTGGTGTGCGTGTCTCATGCATACAGAAACATCTGAATCCAGTTTTGGATCCATTAAGGCAACATGATCAAGTAGTTTGTTGGTTAAAACGTATGAGCGCAATAAATACAGCTAATTTAATCTGTTAGATATAGGAAAGTATTAAAGAACTTTATTATCTTTTCATAACAACATTAATATATAAGGCTGTATAATAACTTTCGTTTTAATTTTTAGAACTAATAACCTGACATAATGCACTGGACATAATGTGTAATGTCCATCTCATGCACCCAGACAAATAATACGTTTAATTTGGTAGGATGTGATGCAAAGTAAAATCTCCTCTGTCCGTCACAGAAAAGCACCACCTTTACAGCATGATACAGCAGCAGTGCTATATCTTCCATGTGTGATAAGGGCTGCAGCTAACGTGTCTGTGACTCTGCAGACAGCTCATTACCCTGTGGTTCCAGCCCTACTACTGACTCTAGCACAGATCAGCAGAACACAGAGGGGTAGGAAATTACCCCCATCACCAAACAAAAGCTGCTAATTCCCATCGCCGTCTGTTACTGCCACCACACTCCCGCGGCTTTCACGGAAATCTCATTAGATGAGGTGTAGGAGTGTAATACTGTGACATAAACTTCCACAGTAGTTTTAATTCCATCAGCAAAGTGCAAGTGTTGAGGCGCTCAGTGTTGTGCATTGCCGGAGTCACACAGAGCAAAAGCAAATATACACACACACACACACTCACACACTCGGCGCGCTGCAGTGTCTCATTGGGGTTAATTCTTTGCGTATTAAAACAAACACATAAAACACACCCACAGACTGCCAGCACTGATGAACAGAGTCCAACTCTTATTGAGACTCTCTTCCAAAAGCATCGAATACATCCAACGCTTACAACTCCCACACTGCAATAAAAGAAAGGCCTCCAACAGTTTGACGCAGCACCATCACATCTCTCAGTAAACTCCAACACAAGTTAATGTATTCGCTGCGTGAGTAGGGACGCAGACATAAGTTTGTCGACTCTGCTGGCCACCAAACCATAAACACAGCGCGTTACTCACACAGACCCTTAGACCCAAAGTCACTGCAGTGTAACTGTGCCCACATGTCCCCCCCAGTCAAAAATGTCATAGCTGTGTCCCTATACAGAGACGCCCATGACATCTTAACTTGTTTTTCCTGAGAGACTGATCAGTGTTGGTAGATTAATTCATCTCCTACCCTGTGGCACATGTGGAAGAAATTAACATGCTGCCTAACCCACCCACAGACCCCAGACAGGGATCCTCCAGTTAACACTAATCAGGAAACCTCCCTCTGTCTTATGGTCACCTTGTGCCCCCTAGTGGCTGAAAACAAAACCTTACAGCTGCCCTGTTATGAACGGGACAACTGCCCACATCCCACACCACATTAACAACAAGATCATATCTTTCCTTGTTTAAAACAATATTCAGGATCCTGATGACGGGCCCAGATGTCTAACATGCGCCGAACAGCCTTGGTTCCAAACTAAACCTTTTTTACGTTCTACATCACAGAAGAATTTGATTTCTATTAAATATATTTGTAATCGTGCTCTTTGTTCTCCTGCTGTCGGCTTCTGGGTTTTTACAGCTGTGCGTATATGTTTAGCCACTTCGCTTTGCAGATGGTCTGAACAACGGAACAAAGACTGACACTCTCCCAGATATCATATCACACATAATCATATTCAGCCTGTGTTGGTTTCTCATTCTTTGGTTCCTCTTCAACGGTTTTCATTCAACTCAAGCAAATTCCTCGTCTTTGTGTAACACGTCTCTACACATGCAAAAGTACGTTTCTAGAAGGTTCCTTCTATGTTTATATTAACTTTAGATCTGTGTAAAGTGGCCAAAATTAATTTCCACCTTATGTTGAAGGAAACCTTTTGCTCAGGCTGCACTGATCTTCTCTGACTGTAAGTTAAGTGTCTTACTTTTCATAGTACCAGCTTCTTCCTCATCCTCATCATCATCATTTATGACCATGGTTCCCAGCTGCATGGTTCCCGTGTCCTCATATTCGATCATAGTCCGTGTCGTGCCACCGAGGGAACTTGCTAATGATCCAGCAGCTCTGACGGTTCCCGAGTCACCCGTTCCTGCCCGCACCATTGTCCCCTGGTCGACCTCGTCCTCATCCTGAAACACACAGGACGGTAAATGGTTTTCTCTCAGTACTACACCCTCTCCATTTGCCAAGTTTCTTTATTTCATTATTAAAGTCTGTACCGAATTGTCGTCGTCATCTGCGTCTTGCTCTCGCTGTTCTTCCTCCTCTCTCTTCATTTTGATCTCCATGGCGTCTGTGATCAGGGCTCTGAGGATGGAATTGGGCTTGGCCGACTTGATAAATGGATGCTGAAGGGAAAAGAACAAGACACTGAGAAGAAGACTTAACAAAAAAAGTACTTTTCTTGTTTATTAAAAGCAGTGGCCTCATTATTTTTGTCTACAATCTTCAAATTGCATGTTGTGAATAATACACAAACAGCACATTATTGATTCTAAAACCAGGATCAGCAGCAGCATTTTACACAGTGTTACCTGTAACAGCTGCGTGGCCGTCGCCCTGTTTTCTGGGTTTTTCACTAAACACTGGCTGACAAAGTCTTGAAAATCTGCCGACCACAGATCTGGGTTCCTAAACGTTGGGGGAGGGTTGGTGGGAATCATGAAGATTGCCTGCAGAAGGAAACTGAGTTCAGTGCACAGGTGATGGTACGTAGGTAAAACAAACACGGTACTTCTCCCTCACCCTCATGGGGTGTATGTCAGCATAGGGCGGCTTCCCCTCAGCCATCTCTATAGCGGTTATTCCCAGTGACCAGATGTCGGCCACACAGTTGTAGCCGATCTCCTGAATGACCTCTGGCGCCATCCAGAACGGCGTGCCGATGACCGTGTTACGTTTTGCCATGGTGTCCTGAGGAGTAAATGGTGCAGACAAAGGAAACGTTGAAGAGAGAATAGTATGCTCAGTGGATGAGTTCAGCTGTTTGATACATGCGGTTTCATCAGAAACACGTCTACACTTCCAGAACCAGGTATGAAGGTTTTATCCGCGCAGGTATGACGACACCAGTCAAGACAAGACAAGGAGCTCAGTTTATCTTTGACCCAAAGTGACCACTTGTAGGTATTGCACTTTCATAAACTGGGCGGCTGCGCAGATGGAAACGTCTTCTATGCAAGAATAATGTCAAACATTCAGCGCGCCAAGCCAAATGTTTTACACGTGCACACAGTGAGTAACATTAAAACTTTTCACTCACTGTGAGTTGTCCAGCAACTCCAAAGTCGGCCAGCTTGGCCTGCCCCTCCGTGTTCAGCAGGATGTTGCCTGCTTTGATGTCTCTGTGGATCTTTCTCATGAAGTGAAGATACTCCAGACCTTTCAGAGTCGACTGCAGGATAGTACAAATCTCCTCTTCACTTAGCTACAAGATTCACCGGGGCAAAGATGATGACAGAGAGTTGTCAAAAACAGAAACACAGGCAGTGTTGCAGCTGAAATCAGAGCACAAAGCACTCCTTTGAGCCGAGTAGATTACCGTGTTGTTGCGTATTCGGATGATATCAGACACTGATCCGGCTCCACAATACTCCATTACAATCCACAGGTCACTGTTTTTGAAGTAGCTGCCATAATACCGCACTACATGGGGACTGACCACAGAGACATTGAACTCATTAGGATACAGGTGAGTGTGTCACACAGCAAAGACTGCAGTAACTATTCATTATGTAGAGATGGAGCAGTGAGGTCATTCAGGATAATCTTCTTTAAGTATACGTTAACACGAGCATGTTGAGCTTGTAGTTTTACTTAAAAAAGGAAGTAATGATAGAGCACTGACACCTTGGCAGAGATCAGTGAAGCGAACACATTAAACTGCTTTTAAAGCAAAACTGAAACCTAGAAAGCCACAAACTGTCCCTGTCACATTCCCTCTGCCATTGTTTGAGTAGTTGACTAACAATGTGGTAGGAGACTCGCCTCACAACTTCTTTCACTGATGCAGAACTCTGTCAAACGGATTGTGAAACTTAGCTTCCTACGCTCAGACATATTTAACTGCAACGTTCTCTGGAGCAAATCAATGCTTTTGGACAATGATTTGTAAATGTTGTCTAATGTGGGACCCTCCTGAAAATAAGATGGTTAAAGACTGAGCAGAGAAGCAAATGACTGTTGCCGTGTTTCCCCTGAAAGTTGTTGTCACTTTGTCTGGAGGAGTTATGACTCACAGGAAATCCCCCCCAAAGATGTGACAGAGCAAAACATCCATCATTTTGTCACTTTGTGCTGATGCACCTGCCACATAAATTCATATTAAAGTGTCCTAAAACAAACACATATTTTATGGAATGTAATTTAAAATCACACATTCTGAAGAATCCCGTGCTTCAGTGAACTTGTTGGAAATTTAAGTGACGTTATGAGCTTAACATCACTTAAACTGTGCGTATAAGTACCTGTTACACTGCTGCATGATGGAGATTTCCTTAATGATCTCCTGAAGATCAGACTCCACGGGAACTTGTTTGATGGCTACAATCTCTCCGGTCTCTTTATAATGAGCTTTGAACACACAGCCATAGGACCTGCACACAAAGAGGGAGATGCTCAACATGTGTCTTCAAAGAGTTCTTTTCTTTTATTCAGACTAACCGGAATCACGAGCCACCATCTATGTTACTGTGAGTTTAGCTTTTTAGGCATGAGGAACTGAAGGCTATCAGTTGTCGACATCTGTCACTTCAGCTGCAGGTCTGGATTATTCTCTTTATTTTCTCACACCTTAGCTTTGGTTATTTTTACACATCTTACACGTCAGTTTGTTGGAAATGTGCAACAAGAAGTTCCCAAAGGTTCGTACCTAAACCCTTTTAAACACAACTGATGAGACTATTCATTAACATCAGTATTACGCAGCCGGAAGAAACAGCGTGCAGCGTTTGAGTGTCATTCATCGAAGGGTTTGTCACTAACATGACAACATCAGCCACAACACACACACAGGGGCGTCAATCAGCTACTCAGAACAGGAAGTGCGTTGCAACACAGGATATGAAGAGGCAATGTTTATGTTGATGAGTCGCAGAAAGACAGGAGGTTGATACATGGTTAATGAGAGAGGGGGAAGAAATGACACAGAGGAAAGACAAAGCGAGAACAGAGACAAAGGAAAGAAAGGCTTTTAAACACAAGCATTAAGCTCACATTTAAACGCAGAGCCACAGACGTATGGAAAAACAGGCGGGTGAATGCCTCCCAGTTGTCTGTACGACTACATGACTCACCCTTCACCGAGCTTCTCCAGCACATCAAAGACTTCCTCTGGCTGCTTGGTGAGACTGTCCTCACTCAGCTTCTTTAGCTGTCTGTAAGGACACAGAGAGAAATGTCAGATCAGAAGGGGAAATATGATTATTTTCATTAGGACCTAATCTGCCAAGTCTTTTCAACAAATTGTTAGAACATAGCTCGTATTGTCATCATGACTTCTTTTGTCTGACCAACACTTCAAAACCAAAGGGTTATTTGGTCAAATACTAGACTACAACCCTTTATAACCCCCTCCTGCCGCTCATCTGAGTGAGGGATTTGTCTTTCAGCGCGTCCTCATTTAACAGACTACAACCTGGATGAGTTTTTTTCCTTTTCTCTCCTGAAATAAAATCGCTGCTAGAAAACCTCGGATGTTTGATAAGAAACAAAAATAGACTCAGTATACAAACCAAAATAGAACCAGACATGTCCCAGATTCAGGGATGCTATTGTTAGGATGATTACTCGAACATAGCAGGAAATATCAAATTAAGTCCATTTAAACCGCTGGTATCATTCTGTCTGGTCTCTGTTCAGCAGCATGTTTGGATGGATCCACTGATGCTGTTAGATATTATTTATTGTAAGATTCAGAAGTTAAAAATGACATGAACGATGGTTTGCACTGAATTATTTTGGGGAGAACCGTGCCCAGCGTGGCTGTAAGTCAAGCGGCCTAGTGTGTTCACTTGGAGCCACAGAAGACAGAGAGTGGAGCCAAATGCTAATGTACCATGGCAGCCCTTAATCTGTACTCTGTACTTTAACAAACACATATGTGGCTAAATGCAGTAAACATATGAAATGTTTACACTGCTAAATTTATAATGTCCTTTTCCCTCAGCTCTCTGTTTCATTATAGTTTGGATGGGATCCAGTTACAGTCCCACTGATGTGACTCGCATGCTCAGTAACTGCTGCTTACACTGATCTTTTTAGATTAGTGGAGCAAAATACAGACGGGGGTCAGGGAGATATTCTGAGAGCTCAAAACTTCTGTTTGGGTCAGGACATTAAACACCAATGAAGTGGCTCATACTGCTCTATTAGCTATCATTGATTTCTATTAATTAATCTACTAATTTACACTCTTTGGACCCAAAATAATTTAAGCTAAAGCTGCAGACAGGAGCTCCAATTTATCGTTAATTTCATATTTTGCTGACTTATAAGCAACCAAGTCCTGAGCAGCTAAATAAAGACGAATCCACTTCATGAGGAAACAGTGGACGAGTGAGAGGACGCGATAACATGCGAGCTGTGTGTTTTACTGGCATTGTCCTGATATGTGGACATAAAAGGAACTTCTTAGTTCCTACTGACTAAACTGAGTGGACAAAACAGTTTCTAAACTAAACAATTGACAGAATGTGCGATTGTTTTAATAATAACATTTTATGAAGCCTGTTTTTTCCAATTTTTCAACTATTTTCTTCAAATTCTGACATTCAAAGAATATATGAATTTAAGATGCAGATTACAGTGTGTGGGAACTGTATTTCCATCATAAATAAAAAAATCAAACAAACTTCTGTGTAGGCTGCAGTTTAGTTCTTACAGTCATCATGTGACTTACTGCTCAAAGTAAACATTTTCACGGGGATCCTGTAACTAATACTTAATTTGTTAATGACAACAATTTCTAGAGACACACGGTGACGAACTGAAACCTAACAAGACGGATCATGTTCAAAGACCGTGTTCTCCAACATGTAGATATTTAGTCCCTGATAGTTTCCAGTGGCCCTGCACTTTGTGATGTGTCCCGCACTGTTGGCGTTAGTCGGATTTGTTTGGACCGGCTCGATTAAGGCTCAAGTCACTCCAACAACCGGCAGACCGAGAGCTGACAACACCAGAGCCATTTCAAACTTTTCCAACAAACATATTCTTGATTAGAAGTCGCAATTTATGTATCTACTATATGTGCAGTCGTTCACCTATCCCTTATCAAAAGACGAACACAGACTAGCGCCAGCTGATGATATGGTGACAAATTTCCTTCAACCAGAACCTATGTACTAGCTGGTCCTGGGGTGAAGTCTTTGTTGTGTCCTAATATGCTACTATATGGTCCAGACAGTTGGCCTTCGATGCTGCTAGTTCTTTTACATTTGCCTGATGTGTCTCCAGCACATGAGATGTGATCATATTGTGTTTTTCGTGGTTTTCTTAACCATTGACTGGCGCACAACTCAACTCCAGTAAAACCCAAATGACTTCAAACGCCACATGTAATAACTGCACCTGCGAGGCCAGAAAAGTACGTGTGGATGAATTTGGTGGTTTTTCACTATTAACCAAGGCTTTGCTCTTTCTAGTGACCCAACATAAAATCAGCCATGTGGTCTCCGGTGTCTTTCACTGCTGTCCGCATCTCAACCAACCTAAAAGATCCTTTGCGTTTCCCAGTTCCTCTTTCCACACACGAGGACACTAACAGCAATTTAAACTAAACCTATTGACCTGGCAAATACGCGCCTGTATCCGCTTGGAACTGATTTAACGTATCATGATTACAGAAGCTAAACCCAGATTAGGAAACACAGTTAAGGAGTTAGAGTAGATCAGCAGGACTTTGATAGTGGTAAATCTCATGGATTAGCCACAACAGATTGGATGGATGTAGCACATTCAGTGAGAGGTGGAGTCCTATATATAAAAGACTTTTTCATTTGATTTAGTAACAAATAACACATTTTAAATAGTGCTTTGTATTTGTCTATTATTCTTGGTTGTTTTTTCTTTATAATCCCTCGTTACTTACTTACACACTCATGAATACATGAACATGACTGAGAGGCTTTCTTAAACCTCTCAGCCATACAGTAATACTCATAAATAAACTTTTTCACAGCACAGCAACTTGTGAAAATAAACTAAAATGGAAACAAATGAAAGAAATTCAGATTAAAAAATTGTGAAACTAAGTTTTAGTTAAGAGTTTCAGTTTGTATATACTGTGACTGAAAGTTTGATTCTTTTCATCTGGACCAAGATTTTAAGTAAGAGAAATATATCGAGACTTATCCAAGTCTCTTCCTCAGTCTTAAATGACTGCAGGTTTCCCCAAGTACCTTTGCATGATCACAGAAACTAGTACCATTGACTGACAATGGGCCATGTGATTAGTGATATGCCTAAGCAAAAACCCTTGGTGATCCCGTATGTGTCAGTCAGTCCTGAAACAGCTCAATAGCCAAGAAGCATTTTCTCATAACACTGGGTCTCAGTGGCTTTCCATCCCAAGGACCGGGCCCCACGGCATTGACAGAGTAACACAGTTTAACAGTCAGTTGAGACTGAGGAAGAGAATTGGATAAGTCTCGAAATATTTCTCCTATTTAAAAACGTGGTCCAGATGAACAGAATCAAACTTCTAGTATTTCCTTACCTGCTTTATTTAGCATGCATCGAGACACTGTAACTGAAACTTTCTAAAACCCTGTTATCAAAAAACGTGAAGAGCAGTTGATAACAAATGTAAATTAATTTCATTAAGAGTGATGATTGTTTTACGTCACTCAGTCCAATTTAAAATATTTTGACAATAAAATATCAGATAGGTGTCCTTTGGTTTACTCCTAGTTTATTACTCTGAAAACAGGAAAGTGAACTAGTAACTAATACTTAGTAACCAGTACCTATACCTATAAAGTGAAATATTCACTCTGAAATACAATAAAATATAAAGTAAGGAAATGTTTCACGTTTAGTTATTAGTGAAAACAGAAGGCAAACACTCAGGTACCAAGTAAAAGTACTTATGCTGTTGTACTTCTGTATAGTGAATTAATAAATGTACTTGGTTAATTTCCACCACTAAAACGTGTAATTGTGGAGTTGTTACTTCTGGTGTCACATTTTTTTCCCTGGGTATCTGTTGTGTAATTGTATCTACCTGCACTCACTGCACACTGACTCGGTACTGGGTTCATGTCCAGTCAAGCTGGATCCAGCTACCTTCAACCAGACTCCACCGTCTGTTTCCTCTAGCCTACCTGCGAGGGTTGTTCCTCATCTGGACTTTCTCCATGTTGTCTTCTTCTCCACTCCGACTACTTTAATTCGTCTGTAAGTCAGGGAAACTTGAAGAAGCTGGTTACAAATCCAACACTCGGCGCTAACTAGCAGCACAGCACCACCGTGTGCTAACGCTAACAGCAGCTAGCAGCTAGCGGGGTAACGTTAGCTCGCTCCGCTCACTTTCACAGCAGCGCCCCGGTCTCCGCTGCCGCTCGGGAGCCGCGATAAACACTTCGTCCTTCCATCGTGTTGTAAAGCGAAGCTCTGACTATGTACTGACTCCACACGGCGACCGTAGCCTCGCCTCTGGGCTCATCCTCATCCAGTGTCTGGACAACTTTGGACTTGTTTGACAAACCGTTGGCAGCCGCTGTGACATCCAGAGACAACCAGGAAGTGAGGGGCAGGAAGGCGGCGCGAACAAAGGCTGCGGCGCCGAGCATCGGCCGCAGGGTGGCGCTGCAGGCACGGACAACCACGCTCAGTGGTCAGTTTATTAGAGACACTGACAAAACACCTGCAAAGAATCCTACTTTATGGTCATCTGTTTTACAGAGAGGTGTAGAATCAAGTGCAGCATGCAACTTGCACAGGAGGAAAACGCACTCGTATGTAGCAAAAAATACACAATACTAATACTCAGGTAAATTTCAAATATTGTTCCTTAACACTGTATGTAAATGACTGACGTTTTTTTAATCGCAGCTGTTAATTTAATATTTCAAGTTCTGCTCTGTGTTGCCCTTATGTTATTCATTTATGCACCTGTTCCTGTTTTGTTTCAGTATTTTTACCAGATTTAGGACAATCCAAAAAATAATCTGATGGTTTGATCTATTTGTAAATTAACAATCAGTTGGACCACAATGACAACTATGTCAATTCCATAAATAAACACATTTACTCAGATGGCTTTAATGAAAACATTTGAATACAGACATTATATGCTGTTTAGTGTGCATAGTGTGCCAGAAAGCTCAATAAATCGCTTGTCGTTTATCAAGAAAAGACACCACGTCGCTCACATTAATAGAATTGTTTATTTTAGAGGAACATAACAGCAAAGAGATGTAATGTAATCAGAACATTATATCCAAGATCCATTCATCTTCAGACCAGGAATGAGTGACGGGAAGAAGAAGAACTGGAAGAAGGAAAGAACAAAACCAAGTCATTAGACACAGAAGGATTATTAGGACAGAACATGGAAGAGTAGTCAGGTAATTCATGGTGATGTTAAGGCTGGAAGCAGATTACCCAACCCACTACATAGCAGCAGTAAGAATATAAGAATATTAGTGATACTGCCTGCTCAGATCATATGATAAACAATAATGGAGACCAGTTCAATAGAGACTATAATAAAAGCCACCTTAAATCAGCAGAAGTGTGTTCCATTATTTTTTTCCACCCACATAAACACTCACAGCATGTTTACTCTCCAGAGGGCCGCACGCTCTCAAAGATGCCCGCTTCCCTCATGGCGTTGAACTCTTTTGTGGAGTCATAATGCTTGTAAAAGTCAACGTAGGCCTGTTTCCTGGGTTCTGCCACTCCATACTGCGGGGAACCAAAGACATATTTTTCAACCATTTCAATCAAAGTGTAGGAGAAATGCTTATTTTCAAGATGTTAAACATTTCATTTTCCCAACAAAAGACAAAAATATAGAATTAATTTCCAATTGGTTCTTAATGTAAACAATGTGAATGTGTGTGCAGATTGCTGGGCTGAATTATTTAAATATAACTGTTAAGAATATGAATAAGAAATATTTAAACATTTTTAAAATGTGCACTCTAGACAAAAAATCCTACTAAACTCAGTTTTTGAGCAACATTAGAAACAGCAACTGAAAACAAACAACCGCGTCAGATAATGTAAGTAACTAACTCTCTCCCTTAATATTATACACACATACCCACAGTGACAGTGTGGGGTGATTGTCACTACAAAACATTCCACTAAAAACTGTCCTGATACAGAGCTGGTGAAATCCAGGGGACATCAGTATGTATGTTGTCCTCCCACCTTGAATGCGAGTGCAACTCCTAAAGCGACAGTGAAAGCGATGGGGAGGTGAATCCTTAGACGCCTTCCCAGCAGTCCCCTCATCACAGGCTTCGGCAGAGACATGGTGGATCACCTGCTTGGAGAGAAAGACAAACTTTACACATGTGGTCTGCATCTCAGTCTCTAAGACAACAGACAAACATGAAAAGTTGTGAAAGACAAATCCAGACTAATGTAACATAATGTGCTCATCCAAGTCCAAATCTAACTACTTATTACAGTCAAGTACTTTGTCAAATAATCAAGTTATCTTTAGATTATAATCATTTAAAGACAAAAGCATTAATTGTCTAGAACATTCACACAAGCTGTTTTTCATTGAGAACTAAATGCATTTGCAGAATTTCTTACTTTTTTATTTACACTTCATTGAATATGTAATGTAAAAGTAATGCACCTGGAATTACTTTTTAAATTAATACAAGCTAAATAAGCACTTTTACACAAGCACTACTTTATAATGTTTTGGTACTTATAGCTGTAGTTTTGTGACACTACTGAGAAGGAAACTTTATACTCCATTACATTTTCTACTACTACTTCCTTTTCTGTTGCAGAAACTTGAGAACCACTAAATATGTGTTTTTGAGCTTAGTTTAACTGCTTGCAACTGTAAAAGAATTGCCATAAATTGCTCTTCAATACACAGTTATCAGCTACAGTGACGAACACAATCATAAATTACTTATTTCCATGTAGATAGGCTTTCTTCCACTGCTGAAAACTAAAAAAATATTTGCTAAAGGTCAATTAACTTCGCTAACAATGGCAGCAAAGCTTATTTTCGAATAACTACTTCGCAGACATTGAGAGGACCTCATGTATGCAGTAAAATAACAAAGGCCAACATGTATAATCGTTATGTTTCTGTTTTATCGTGGTGTCTGACGGGACGTCGCCATCAGACACCGCTGTCAGGTCAGGTAGACACACCAGCTACCGTGTGACCTCTCTGCAAGACCGTAACAACATTTCCTGGTGTTTCCCGTTGTCACAAACAAACGCACAAAGTTAATAACCGTTAATGTCAGAAAACAAATGCAAACTGTAACAACGAATAAAAAATTTGACGATTATAATGAACTATGAAAATCAATCATACAAGACTTTGTGATAAAGACGTGGTATTATGTACCTTTTCTATTTATTAACATTAGAGGTAAAACATTACTATAAGCTAATAGCGTAATTTTAAAGTATTACTAATAAACAAAAGGATAGACTAGCTTTCAGTTAGCATTTAGCAAACACGACATGCTAGCGTTAGCTACGCTAACACAGCTAAGTAACTATACAGCGAGATGTCAGGAAAACGTTAAACAAAATTGGAATATTACTAAAATGCAAGAGTCTATATTTCTCTATAGGAAGCAATATAGTGCACTATAAGATCAATAACGACATTTAAACAGTTACATTTTCACTAATACTCACAAGTTCGGCTCACGACCTTCACAGAAAGAAAACGCAATCACAGTGCAGCTGCGACTTTCTGCCGGAAGAGGCTGTACAGAGGCGCGGGAGGGACAAATTTAATATCATTTAAGGCGAAGAAAGTCACGTGTGTCATTGAAAAATGACAAACCAAGAATAATCACATTTACGTATTCGTTATAATGTATAAGAGTTACGTGTATAAAATAAATAACAAAACAAACAGTTATTACTTATTTGCGGCAGTCTAACACTAACAAACTAAGTTATTATAGTAACACAGTTTGACCACACGAGGGAGGCAGAACAGCACTTTAGTCCTATAAATCTCACTTTTAATCTTTTTAAACACTTTCTTTTATTGGTGGTATACAATTTCCAACAGCTATATATGCATGTGAGGTTTTGAATAACCCGTATGTGATGTGAACATACCTAAACTGGAACACACCTACTGATGTTAAGGGCTAAGAGAGGTCACAGGTTAGGAGGTTGTATCGGACCTTCCTGCTTAACTAGGAGCGGTCCCTGCAAGTAGAGAATATATCCATCCATATCCATCCATCCATCCATTATCTACCACTTGATTCGGAGAGAATATATCCATTTCTGGAAAAGTGCAGATTTTCTTTCTTGGTGATATTAAGCCAAGAAGCTGGACCCAGCATCCTGTAAGTTACTGCCAGTAACTGATTAACTTTCTTTAAAGCAACATATGGTCTTGCATCAGTGCTGTTTGTCTGATATGTTTCCAATCTTTAAACTAGTTCAGGTTCATTATAGTTGTTCCAGAGTACAGGACAAAGAGGCTTTTAGGCTTCAGATGAGAATCAGATGGGCATCTGAAACCTTAATCCTACCTTTTTAACGCTTAACAACTGTTTATTATGGAGTTGAATTATTTAGTGTTTATGTTCGCAAATGATCTGTTCATATGGTCCATGTCCTTTTGTAGTTCCGTTTGCTGTATCTGTATTTATTCATAGTTTAAATTTGGTATAGCCATCTTTTCTATTGGTTTTGTAGGGGACTTCATTTTTGTATGATGTCTGTTGCTCCTCTGGATGTTTCCTCCTTTTTCCTTAATTATATTTCGTTTCTAGTTTTTCCTTCACTGGACTAGTGCCCATGATTACAGTAGTTGTCATACGTTGTTCAGTCTGTCAAATCCATTAAGCACATTTATGATTTGTGATATTGGCCTATGTAGTTAACTGATAAAACTATATTTTATTGATTGACTGAGAAAATTCAAACCAGTGTAAAATGTTGTCTTGGTATTTTGCCTTACTTTGGGATTTAACAAGAAAGATTAAACTTTTTAGTTACTGATCTTTGGATTACTGGAGCTGGCAGGATGAGTTTTGTTACACTTGGAATTAGCCAGACAAGTTGTTCACCTGTTTCTGCTCCAGACCTGCTGACTCCCAGCATTTACTGTATTAACATGAGAATGGTATTCATCTTCCTGTCTGAAACTAAACAAAGCAAATAAGCCTGTCCCAGAAATGATTGTCTGATATTTAAAACAAACAAGTCACAGTGGCAGTTTCCAGCTTTCGTTATGCTTTGAAACCATCTTTAAGAGGAGGTGTAGTCGATAATACCTACATATAAGTGAGTTACCAGATTTATCAGCACCTCTTATTTATTACATGCTGTTTCTTTGCCCCCCCACCGACAATATCCTGACAATAGTTCGATCTGTTCTCTTTTAAAATGCGTTAAATGACAGAATGCACACAAAGGGAAGTCAAATTCTCCTAAAGAGACACAAAATGACCACAAACCATCGTATGTCAAACAAAGGAGACTAGAAATGATTTTAGTGGTTTTATTTCCTGTTTAGTCATGGGTCCTGTGTGAAGGGGTGGGTTCATCTGTCTGTACCCAGGGACCCATTGTCTCTTAATGTTGTCTGTTGGGAACAATCAGGGTTCTTTCTGTGCATCATTGTGATTTCACCAAGCAGTTTTGTACTGTACAGAAAAAAACACAGCACTGAACACGATACAATAACAGAACATGTGATTAATCTGCTTTGGAGGTGGTTCACACATTCGGTCTTTTGGGTTTTGGTTAGTTATATTTTGCAGACAAATACCATCACTGAACCACAGGGTCAGTAGTTTGAGCCCTGGCTACTTGTCAAACTGTCCTTGGACAATACACTGAAAACCCTGTAGCAGCTCTGTTACCAGTGTCCTGTCCAACAGCAGTTCCCCAATGATAATAAAGTATTTCATTACTGTTATTACTGCAATTAAGTCAGGACAATGCAGGACACTGTATTGTATTTCTCAACTCTTTTTCTAGAGACAGATTTGCCTCCACCCACATCGTGCATCAGCACTCGGACATAAATATCCACTGGCATGAAGTTACTGGTTACTGGAAGCTTTATCAGACAGTACATTTCTGCACATTTTCTAAGTCAGGTTGTTTAATGACAAAAAAACATTTAAATTAGAGATCTGGACACTGCTGTGGTACCAGTAACATAAACCATACCTGCTAATGATGCATGAGCTGCAGTACCTGACAGAAAAAGGTCACTTTCCTGTTGTGTGTGCATGATAACGATGACAACCCAGTGCGCTGGGTTATATCAGTGTGTCCTGTAACTCATTTCTTGCATGTGTGAGCACCTTGAGAGTGCCAGTATAAAATGCGAACTCCAGTATGAAACACAATGTTTGGATTACAGAGATAATTAAAGCAACATGTCTCTGCTTCAGAACATGGAATTTGAAAATCTCTCACGTTGGACTTCTCATTTTTAATCCTCTCCTTTCTCTGCTTGTTGGACAGACCGTCTGTCCAACTCAAACCAGATGAAGAAAGGTGAGTTTACATTTGTTTGGCCATTCTCTGTCTCTTTCTTTAATCCTTCAGTGTTCAAGAACACAAAGTACAGTAGAGGTTATGTTCACTGCTCTAAGTACTGCCAATGTCCATCTTCTGAGAAATTATACAAAAGTTTATTTATACATACAAAAATTCAGTCTGTTTGCCATTATTGTTTTCCAGAACAATAGTTAAAACCTTAACATCTAATGTCTGTGCAGCAGTCTCATGTCCTTCAATCATTCACATGTACAGTTACTGGCAGGACACAGTGAGAGTTACACTGTTGTCCATTATCCACAATCATCTTTCTCTGAACAGCAGACGTGCTCCTTGGAGGGATATTTGTGTTTTAGTAGCCTCTTGGTTTCCACAAAATCAAAAAGTCACATCCTGCTGGAGATCCTGTCATGGTTCCCGGTGTTCAGTTCAGAATGACTTAATGTTCCCCATCCAATCTGCACGTTACCCATTTATCAGTTTCTTTTCACTTTAAGATCAGATGTCCCAGTCTATCAGTGTACTGTGAAACACACTAAATTAAATAGGTTCCTTTATTAGAAGCATTTTTGGTGACCGTACCATGAAAGTGCTGCAGGTTCATCACAAACAAAACCTGCTCCACACTGTGATTACGAGCTGTACAGAGCTCAGCAACTACTTTCGTTGGCTCCCTTTTATTCCTATATTACAACTATTTCTGTCGCTTCTGTTGTAAAGAAATGAGTGTAACGCTGTGAATTAATGAGAATGGGAATGAGACTCTGCACAGTTAGGACTGATTCTCACAGATTACATTACATTTAAACAAATCAAGAGGTTGCGCTGGTGGGAACGTGTTGATTCATGCACTGGCGAGACAATGAAATGTAAAGTCCAGTTCGAGGAACCAATTTATTTGTTTAAAGCTTCTTCGATGCCAAAACACAGCATAGCAGATTGTAATAAGTCTGGGAGGTTTTCCCAACTGCTTTTCGATGGTTGTTATGATTTTTGAGGTAAACAGCAGAAATAATAAAACATTCGGATTACAAAGCAGTCCACCACGAACGGGTGCCTGCGCATATGTGATTGGCCCATTCAGCTTGTTGAGGGAAGTCATGTTTGTGTTGCAGAAACAGTTTCTTCTGCACAATGGAGTCTCTGTGATGCTGGTCCCTGCTGTGTGACACACCTCTTCATTCAAATAAAATTTAATGCGATTTTACCCTATACTTAAACAACTGTTGTATCTCAAACGTCTCTGTGACAGCTGTCTTTTCACTCCACCTTTGTCAACTCTACTGTTCAGCATACCTTCAGTCCTCCAAAAAAGTCTAACAAAGTGTATCAACAAGTTCGTTAAGAATTGACACAATCAACACTTCCAGGTCCTTGGAGTTTTCCTTGCAGGTAGGAGCAGGGAGGGTGGAGTCCAGGCGGGTGGTTGGGACAGTGATGTAGTTGTTCTACACCTTCCTTGGTGAAGCTGTTCTGAGCTTACTCCTTCTCCTTCTAACGTTTAAGGCGAAGGCCAAACATTCAGGATAATACTTGAGGATCTTGCTCTGCAAACTCATAACCAATCATCCAGCAAAAGGAAGGTTTGGTTTTCACTCTTCTGTCAGTGGCAGCTGGTTGATATGAGGTGATAGAGTGAAAAGGCTCTAACATGGTACATGTGACGACCCGTGCATGTCTCTAAAATGATAATATGCTCATGTGGGCCATGTAGAAGAAAAATGTCCTGTTTCTGTTTTTCACCACGCGTCCTGTGTCCTACCTGCTTTTATGTTCTTCTGGTCTTCATCATTGGTCACTGCTGCACCTTGGAAGGAGGTCGAAAAGGAAGTGGTTGGGTCGACGTTACTACGGATGAATGAGCCAATCAGAGTCGTACGTATTTGGCATGACTCCCGCCAGTGACATTACAAATAATCAATCTCAGATCCTGCCACACGCCTCGAGGCCTGCATCCCGCTTCAGTCTGAGGATGTGCTAAAGTCGTGTGTGTACCACTGTTGGTCTCTGGGTGTTATTGGAGATGTACCATAAAGGCAGCGGGTTGGACTGTGGCTGAGTGGTGTTGGTGGAACGTCCCCATGATTAGAAAGGCATTTTGGAAGAGTGTGTACCATGATGATACGGGAGGGTGTTGTTAGAAGTCATAGGGTCGTACCATCATGGAGGTAGAGCACAGGGAGTAGCTGGGACCTCTGAAGTGATGCCACTTGATACCATTAAGCTTTCTGATGTTGTGTCCGACGGTGTAGTAGATACCGTTCAAGTTGGAGAAACCACAAGCGTCAAACCACCAGCCTGCCAGAGAGAGGGGAGGAGACGCAGCAAAGAAGACAAGTGGAGATGGAGAGAAGGAGACGGGGGAATGACGGAAAGGACATAGAAACGTTAGAATGGTTGGCTTTGATCAGAGGAAAGAAATATGAGCGGTGACTAAGGAAGGTAAAAGGACAAAGTTGGAGAGAAATGTTAAATTAAAAATGTCTCAAGGTAAAATCAGAAGCTTCTCTTCCCATCCTTCCTTTGCCTTTGTTCTCATTCTCCTAATGTTTGTTCCTTTCTTTTCTCCCTTCTAGCTTTATCATCTCTGTCACCCTCTCTTTCTCCCTCTCTTTATAAACTGCAGTGATTGTAAAGGACTCGCTGACTAATGGCGACTGCCGTGTCGGAGTTTTTTCCTCAGAGACCTCAGAGGTTTCCCGCAACGATTAAGCTAATCGCTGATCACAGCCCATCGAGGGGAGGCAGAGTTGAACTAAAGAGCTGTTTGTCTTGGCGTTAACACAAGGTGAGGGGTAGTGCACTGAATGGTGACTGAGACAGATGTTTGAAAGACCGGAGAGTTTGGGAAAACAACAATGATTCTGATCCGAAGCCAACAAAATATGGAGTTTTGGAATCAACAAGTATTTTGTCTTTTTGTGATTTATGGCAGGGATATTGTTTAATGACTTTTTAATAAGTTTTCATTAAACAAATCACATTGTTCCCATCTTTGTGTCTCCGCCCTATGAAATCACACAGCTGAACAGAACACGTTTCTAACAGTTCTTTAAGTGAATGTTTTATCAGACAGTCTGTTCCTTCGAGACGTGTCTCACCCTGAACACGGTGCAAGGAGGAGGGGGGAGGAGAGACGTTACCTCCTGTGAGCATCAGGGCACATTTGCAGTGATCGCAGTTGTCATTGTCCTGGTCTCGGGTGCTGAAGCCGGTCCCGTGTGTGACCAGGCTGCTCTGCTTCCCCGCTGTACCACTGTAGCCTCTCAGATACAACCTGAGTGAGGGGAGACAGGACAGCTGAAGGACTGGCTGTGATTTAGCTTAAGGCTTTAGTGGATGTAACTGTAGCTGCGTATGAGACCTGCACAACCTCCATGAGAAATTCTGGACCGTTCTCGCTCACAGAACCAATGTTCTTGCTGCAAACTGCCCTGTTAAGGTCATTTCACCTCTCTTGGGCTGAGGTCTGACTGGGTCTGATCTGGTGTCTCTGTAGTAAGTAAGCATTTCACTGCATATCGTACTGTGTATGACTGTGCATGTGACAAATAAAAGCTGAATCTGAAGTGTACTAGAAAATATTATCTTTGTTGATATTTGTGAAGGATCAGATCAGAACCTCCTAGTCATTTTCTAACCTTTTCTGCCACACTGTGTGAACCAGAAGTTTTAAACACGTCTGTCTATATAAAATTATTATCATCTACGACAATTGACAGTCGGAACTGTCCGGATAATGTTTGGAGGCAACCCAGTAAATTAAAGCCTGATAATTACATGAGAATTGAAATTATGATTATATTGTAGCAGGCTTTTAGTAAATGTTTCCTTAAGAATGTTAGTTTTGGTTCACAGTAAATGTGAAATATGAAAACTAATTAATAGTGTCATCTATTAATGATCTGAGGGCAGATTGAGTGAAAAGTTTGAATTTCCTGTCTAAATGTTGTGAAGTAGATAATTACACTTCAGTATAGTACTGGGATAAATGTACTTTGTCACTTCGTGTGTCTCATCACCTGTACTGCTGCTGCTCTGTGCCCAGTGTGAATCGGTTGTACTGGGAATGGGCCTGGTTTCCTTCCCAGTCCCTCAGCTCCACTCTCATGGAGTACTGGCCCTGACTGGTCAGCAGGTACAAAGCTTCATTACCCAACCAGTGCTCTCCTAATACCTCTCCAAAACCCTGCAGGAGCGGCAGAGGCACAATTATTTGCAGATTAACTCACACAGATTAATTTAAACTTGGGTTTATAAAGCTCGTGAGATAAACTCACCGTTTTGTACTCCCTCCAGCTCCTTTGGAAGTCTAGGCTGCCGTTAAATCGCCGCTGAAAGACCGTCCAGCCCCCCCCACTCGTCTCCATGTCACAGTAAACCTTAAAAAAACAGTAAAATAAACCGTTGGCACTTTATATTTAGTCAAGTTCCAAACGCCAGGAGCCAAAGCAGTTTCATCACCAACCTAAAACAGGTGTTTGGTGTTTGAAGCAGTTTTATTCATTCATAAAGGACCAAAAAAGCATCTTACTGAGACACAAGAAACACAATGAGAGGCAGAGTCACTGCTCGAGGACGAGTCTGTTAGAGCTCATTCTTTTTCTAAAATGTAGAATTACTGATTTTAATTCAGCTCCATCAATCATTTCGTGAGCTCTCGTTCTGCTCTGATGTTGCTGGATCAGCTTCACAGCACTACGCCTCCAGTGAAGAAAAAAAACTTAATGCTCTAAATTTCTCCACAGATGTTCAGTGAAATCGTTCACATGCTGAACATGTCAGACAGCACAAACTCGTATTACACACTGAGCGGCTCTGCACAAACACACGCGGATTATAAGTATAAGTGCAGAAAGAGAGCGTAGTTTCTTAAGTCTAATATCTGTGCAAACTCCCTTTCTTTCTCTTTTATTTTATTTAAATCACTTTGATTTTGTAGCAACATCAGAAAATATAAATCACTTCAACACAATCCGCTTCATTAATAATAAATCACAGTAAGTAATAAAGTAAAATGTTCTGAATTCAATCTGTTTTATAACCATTAGCATGAATCTGTGAACATAAACAGCTGTGTTCGAGGAAATGCAGCAAGGTCTGGACTCTTGGACACATCATCAGTGATGAACTGGGGTCATCGGGTGTTTTGGGTCATCCGTTATAACATGTAGGTCAGTTTATGGGTCCAGCTCAGAAGTTACCTGCACAGGTTCAGTCCTGTTTCCAATGTAGATGTGATACATGCCGCTGACAGACTGACCGGCCTTATAAGCATCTGCACAGTCCTTCCACATCTGGCTCCTGGGAGGTGACCCTACACACACACACACACACACACACACACGCACACACACACAGTACAGTCAGACAGGTTTGTGGATATAAGATACATAAAGATAAACAAGGCTCAGATGTTTGGCTCAAAGAAGGCGCTTAGTATTTAAGGGCTACTACTACTGATGTTAGTACTACTACTACTAGTACTATTACTGGTACTGAAGATGTTTCAATACCTCACTTCACCACTGCAAACGTTGTGGGATAATCCTAAAAGAAGCTTCATTAGATCACTCTGAACTTTACATCTATATTTTCCATAAAGCGACTGAAATTTTTTACAAAACATCATTTACTGAATAAAATGATGAGAATAAAAGTGTTAGAACAACTTCTTTTCACAGGCTCTGATTTAACAGAAAACACAACGCGCAGTATCAACAGTTTGGCCACAAGATGTCGACATTTCTCTTTTTCTCTCTGACGTTTTTAGACGCTTCAGTAGAGTGAATAACAGTGTTGTCACCAGAACTACTTTATACTGAGCCACCGTTAGTTGAAAGACAGAAAGGTGCAGAGAAAGGTCCAACAGACGGTGGTTGTGGTAGTTGAACAGGCTAAGGTACCTGTAGTACTGGCTACCAGGCTGATGAGTGTGTGGACGGACTCCATCAGCTGGGCCTGCTGCCTCTGCAGAGCTGTGTTGTTGCTGCTGGCGACTCTCAGCTGCTTTTCCAGCGACTCGATGGCCGCCATCTGAGTCCTAACAACAGACTGAGAGAAGACTCGCTCCTGTTGATTCACATTTTATGTTTACGGCAGCCAGCTGACGATCAAGGTATTATGAACCAGCAGGAAGAATACAATAAAACCTTCTGAACATTTACAAGGTCAGACACTCAGTTTCCATCTTCTACTCGGACAGCTTGGCCTAATAAATGTCTGATCCATTTCACATAATGTCCGCCTGACAATATTAAAGCTGTACCTGCAGCCTGTTCTTCTCCTCCCTCATGTCCTCCAGCTCTCCTCTCTGCTGAGACTCCAGCATCTGGACTTTTCCCTCCAAACGGCTGAGAAACACACAATGAACTTCTCTCAGTCAACATTGTAATCACATCATGCAACTCAGCAGTTTTCCTCCGAACACTTCTGTGTTCATGTTTCTGATATAATGATAAAACATGAGACAGATGCAGAGCAGTGTGATGGTCTAATGACAGAGGTGGTGCGTAAAGTCCACAGAGGTAAAGTTCACCTGTAACATGTTGTGAAGTTAGTTGATTTGATTTTACAATATTGATCAATTGGCTGTATGCTCTGGTCCTCAAGGCTAACCTCCAGCCAATCAGAGGCCGGGGGGAGAAGGGATGGTTGGAAAACAAGCAGATAGTGGGCCTCTAGGACCAAGCATGGCCACCCAGACACACCCCTCCAGTATCCGTGTCAACACTGGGGTCAAAAAGACCTGAGAAATCCTTGGCTGGTCCGGTTTGAACCCTCTTAAGAACCAGTTTGAGTCTCCACGGTCTGAAGAACATGTCACAGACAAACTCTCCAAGTCAACTAGATAAAGACAATCAGGTAAATCACAAAGAGGAGGAAAAGGCAGGTTGAGGGAACGAAGGAAACCGTTCATCGCAGAATAACCAGGAATGCTTCTTATGAAGAGTGAGCATTGTGTGTATGTCAGAGAGACACGTATCCAAACTACATGCACAACAGATCTGCGCGTGCTGGAGGAGAGGTTGTAACTTCTGAGTCACTCCCTCTCGTTAGAGAGCCGTGAAACAGAGGAATAAAGATGAACAACCCGTGTCTGTCAGAGACGGACCACAGGTCTCGTTATCTGTGCAGCTGAACCAGCAGAGCGGCTGCTGAAAATAGGCCGCAGCCCACAGTTAGAACAACAACACACGAGCCAAACGAATGAAACCCGATGAAGCAGCAGCAGCGGGTTCAGAGGAAAATGTGGGACATTGAAAGTGTCTGAATGTCCAGTTCACACACAGAAAACAGAGAGTGAGGCAGTGAGATCGGAGTATTTGCCTCCTTTAAGTAAGTCTCTGTGTGTATTTTAAATGAGTTTAAGTGGTGAAAAAGTGTTAAACACACAAAAAAGGAAATGATCTGATGGTGGCAGGAAAATATCAAATGATCTTTTTTCCTTCTAATTTTAACCAACTCCTTAATGATCCTGCTCAGGAAAATAAAAAGAAGGTGTTGCAGCTTAGTCCCTAATGTGACGTGATTTATGTGACAAATGTGGCAAATTCACCAGTGTTAAATGAACTTTGGGACCGTTAAGCGTCTCTCACAGTTAATTATGTGTGTTTCCGGCTGATGTGGTGAACGAAAGCCGCAGGAACGAGCATGTCTAAGAATCACCTAGTTCAATTTAGAGCTGGACGATGAGGTTGGCACATGTGGAGCTGGCAGCTGGGTGGTCAGTAAATCCCACCAGTCTGTGGCTGCCTGTTAATTAAACTGCAACCCTCTCACGTAAAATACGACTGTATAACTATGCATAAAACATTTACCACAGACACTGTAATTTATTTGCCATAAAATGCGGTCACATGAAAAGTTTCTGCGCAGCATAGTTCAGCAGCGTGCCGGAGATGGTTCAGTCAGGTTGAGTTAAATTTGACGGGACTCAAACTGTGCTCTGTCAAACGCTTCACAATTAAAGTATCAAGGATCAAACATAAAAAATCAGAAACAAAGCTCATGTTCCTGAGCAAAAGTTGTCACTGTCAACAATAATTACTGAAGCTTCCAGTAAATTAGATTTTTTTGTTTTGGTCAGAACAGAATAACCAAACTACAGCAAAACCAATAAGTTAAATCCAGATGTTTAATCCATCTGAATTCTAGTGTGTCCGTCAGAAAGTTGTGTTTGAATTTATTTTTACTTGACATTTTGCAGATATATAAAACCATCTAATCTCATTCAGAGTTCAGAACTCTCCTGTGCAGTAAAATATGTAGAACATCAGAACATCGGTACCGCCGTACCCAGAGGTGTATATAACATCTGTTAACAAAGCTCTTCTAACCAGAGGTTCTGCTGAAGTGTAGCTGACATGACTCAGACACCACAGTCCATCATCTGCACGTATCCAGATGTGTCTTTTACACCTACGAGTGATGTTATTTCACATTAGCGGTCATATTAAGAGCTGAAACACTCACAGCTCCTGGTTCTGATCACTTCAATATGCTGACCCGCACGTGAACAAGGAAACATCACTGACTGATGGGGAGCCGCTGATCTCTGAGCTGCTGCGGTTTACACAGTGTGTGTGTGAAATAGACCCTGAATGTTTGAAGGCGTGTGTATGTGTACATTAATCAAATGACATGTAGACTGTGTGTGTGTGTTTGTGTAAAAAAACACTCTTTATGCACATTTTCACATGATGATGAGTTCAATGATTAATTATTGTTAATAATTATTATTAATTGGATCACAGTGACCCCAGAATTACCAGATTACATTGAACTTTTATTATGTTTACCATAGTAAAAGTACCATAGTAGAAACATCATAAGTTGTGCACGTTCAGCCCAAACTATCCCTACACATATTGCCTGAGGCTCCAGGTGAAAAGCTTTAAACAAAGGTAAAAAAAATAACAGCAAATTAACACTTGCCATATAATATGTGCCAAGACATTAACGTGTATTTGTATTAATTATTGTAACATGGACATTCAGACTTTCGGCTTCTGTCCTGATCAAATACATCATAAAAACTGACTTGTTTTATTAATTTATATTGATTTTTTTACACAGGTAGACAATTAATTCTCAGTCCACAAATTTATAACTAGTTCAGAAGATACTTTCTTCTACTGAGAGTCAGATCAAGAAAATTTAGGACAAACAGCATTGTCACTAAACGTTAGACTTAACTATCTTCAGTCTCTTGTAGTTGAAATTAAATTGAACTTGAACACTTTTTTCTCCCATTTTTTTTGCCTCAGCCTCTGTTTGTACTGCAGCTGATATAGTAAACACAGAAGACGCTTTATAATTACTGTCCAGCTTCATCTCACAGTGAAAATATTGTGACTCTAAACACTGGTTTGCCTCGCAGCAACAGCTGCTGTCGTATTTCCATCATCTCTAACGACCTGCTGCCATTTCAAATACGCTCGGAGTTGTGAAATCAGTGGTTCAGTGGAGTTTTCAACATTCATGAGTCTCAGGGGAAAATCAGAGACATATTATATTTTGGACAACATTGACCATGGACACACAGTAAAAATAAAACATGACCACGATCCATCCATGGACTGTTCTTCACAGAACATGTTAGTCCGCGGAGTTTGACAGCGGTCAAAGCGGTGATAAGGTGTACACACCCACAGCCAAACCGGTCGCTAAAAATTCTGTTTCTCTAGAAACAAGTTGTTGTAAACGCAGAGATCCCACATCCAGATCTTTTTACCTGTTTTTGTCTTGCAGTCGACTGATCTCTGAGGTCTGCAGTAGCAGCTCCTTCTCCAGCTTGTTGGTGGACAGAGAGTTCTCCAGGAGCTGGATCTCTATTCGAGATGTTTGGTTCAACACCTGGCGGGAGAAATAACATTAAACCCAGAGAGTCTGACTTCGAGTGACAAGACCAGCGGATGGATGGCGACTCGTCACCTTGGCTTCGACCACATTGAGTTTGCGCGTCTGCTCCGCCGTGTGCGTCAGGAGGTTTGTCCCAATCTCCAGCATGGTGGCAGTCTGGTTGTGAACAAAGTGCGACGGTATGTTGCCGAGATTTGGCCTCACACTTTTCTGGATGTAGTTCTCCAACTGCAGACAGAAAGAAGATAAATGCAGTGTGAGTCAGTGTGCGCAGTGATTAAAGGCGGTTAAAGCAGCTGCATGCAATGACTTTGACTCATGTTCTCATTATAAACAAGACTCTGAGATGTGTGATGTGAATTGTCTTAAGACTCAACTGTGAGTCTTTCCAGAGGCTGAGCAGTGAAATACTGCAGTTTGAGTGCTGAAACCACCCAGTGAGTGCACCCGGTTCACCAGATCAAGCATATATAATGAAACTTGTCAGGAGGTCCGGTATATAAAGACGCAGGTCTCTCCATTTCTGGGAATGCCAGCTTGTCCTGCCATGATGTGACCTTCAACGCCCAACAAATAAATAATCTATCCAACCAACCGACCAACTCCACGTCCCCAGGATATCAATGCCACTGAGAAGCACAGGGAGTTGATAAATATACCGCTGCACCAACAAACAGATTGGTCCCAGTGGGACGTCCAGTTACCAACAAGGCTGTTTGATGAAACACAGTGAGGAGGAGTTCAGGCCCGGACCACGTTTGAGTCTGGTGTGGATCACGTTGCTCCTGGTTATGGCAATACTTTACAGCTTTTATTAATGACTTTTAAAATGTGTGGCGTCACTTCAGGTGCTGCTCTTCCTCAACACAGCTCAGTGACTGTATTTATATCGACCAACTCCACCTGCTGCTGTTCCCCTTACTTTTGAAAATGACAATTCCACAGTGTCAGTCTAATATCATGAATGTGGAGAAAGGCTTTTGTGAATTTGGGATTGAGCACATTTGGCTATAACAGAAAGTGAAGAGACAGTTGAGGTGACTGGAGCCCCCCCCACAAATGGATTTGTTTGTTTCTTCACTGCACCTGCCTCCACCTGGCAGCTGTGACACATTCCTCTAACTGTAACCAAATCATAATTTCAACACACAGGTGAAGCATTGAAGAAAACTCTATCTCCGCATTGAAAAGCTGCTTTTTCTGGTGGTCACTTTATTCCCAGAGAATCATCTGGAGGACATAAAGATCAGTTATCTTACCGTCAGTACGCAGTGTTGCGTATTTATGTACAAATGCTAATTTTTGTTATTATAGTGTTGCTGCTGCAGGAACTGTGAAACATCTGAGAAGTTTTCAAATCATCAAAAAATCAGTTGCTCATTTAGTCTGAGTTTGAGCCAGAAGATTCAGTAGGTATGAGAAGAAATGTGGGTCAAATACAAAATAAAGCTCAATTGCACAATCCCCTCAACAAAACAAAATGCTTTGTCAATTTCAATCCTCACCTTCCCAGAGATACACAATTATGGGAGATACATCTGATGAGAAACCAGAAGAAACGTTAAAGCATGTTCGGTTTCACAATGTTGAGAATCATTTCCGAAACACTGTGGACCCTGACCAAAAACTAATCACTTGTTTCTTGACTCGTGGCCAAACTTGGCACCAAATTATATGCTAAGAGATCCTAAACAAACAAACGCACACACGAAAAGAGAAAAGACCACAAAACCTTTCTGGAAACATCTCAAAAGCCCCATGAGAGCGGCTGGAGATCGAAACCGACTAACTCGTGTTTGTTATAGCTGCTGAAAGCTGACAGCTGATTCATTTTTCATAGACACTGTCTAATCCTCGAAGTTATGTTTTCATGGCTCTTTATTCCTTTCCACTGCCGATGTTATCCGCGTCATGTGACTTTATCATATTCATCATACTTCATGCGTCTTGACGGCACTATCACTCATTTTCACTGCCTAATTAAAGTTGTTCAACTGCTATTATGTTTAGTCTGCTTCAATTCACGTTCAGATTAAACAAGCTTAGCTCTGTTCAATCAGAAAATTATTTTCACGAGCGGGCGAGATACAAATCGCAGTGGCCACAGAAACCAAGTGGGTTCCTGCAAGCAAGTAAAAGGAATGGAAAAAGAAACACATGTTGTGACGCAAAGAGAAGCTAATCAAACAAATCTTACGGGAGAAAATGGCTGCGTGGAGCTGCTTGGTTTACCACTCTCGCTCTGCTTCCTGAGATGCTGTGCAGATAAACATTGATGAAAGCCACAATGTCCACCTGACCGCTGCGCTCTCTGAGGATAACGTAGGAACAAATACACACTGCATGTATGACAGCGTGAGGGGGATCAACAAGTGGGCCGAGATGAATTAAAGCAACACAAAGTTCATCAGGTTCTTTTTTTGGTCATTTTGTTGCGTCTCTAGGGACACAAACTGCTGACTTGTAACTGACCCTCGCTTCCTGCTGTAGGATTAAAACTCTCCACACACAACCAGCACATGGAACATCAACAAAATTCACATACAAACACACAGAGAAACTGGCATACATCTGTGCAACACACACATAAACACAATTAGCTGCACGAACACATATTCACGATTGTAAACTACACAAGCCAAGCTTGACCAACGAGCTCTGGGAACACACACTCAACCCCACATATGGAGGGCTTGTTTCTGAGATGCTAACTCAAACCACATGTTGGCTTCGCTGTGATCTGGCCCTCTGGGTGACTTCACAGAGGGAAGGGGTGGGGTAGAGGGCAAGGGGAGTCTGCACAGGCTGCACAGACCTGATAGCAGAGCTGACGCACAGGCAAGCAGCACTGATACAGATCTAAGGTAACAAGTGCACTACAGATCGTTGGAGTGTGTCGGGATCCGAGCTGGCAGCTCTACGACACATGATGGAAACAATCAGCGAGCGGCGGAGCCCGAACTCATCTGAAAATATTAATAGTTGTATCTTTGTGTAAACTGTGTTTAGCACTGTTCTCGTTTACTAAAAAGTTTTGGAGGCGGTAGATAGTTGTACACCAGAGTTCACATCCTGTCATGTAACGTTTCCCATGACCACACTCTTCCCATAAGATTCACAAAGTGGTTTTAATTGCCATGGCTTGGTAGCTTCTGCATGGAAAGCCATAGAGGCCATACGTCGTAGTGGCACACACACACACACCGATGGCAGAGCTGCTATATGCAGCTGAGTTCCATCACTACCTCCTGATCCACAGCCACCCGCAACAAATCATGTACACAGGCTCGTGTATACAGTGCACACGAAAAGGAACAGTCAGCAGCCAGCAGCACTGTACCTGCGAGCTTCTAAGTTTCTTCAGGACGTACGTTCATCACGTCAGTCAACCCAGCGCAGAACAACAAAACAGCAACACATTGAACCTTATCTAAGTTAATCTTAATTTAAAAATAATGGTACAGACTAGAACTGTGACAGAGAACTAAGACAAAGCAGCAGATTCAGTAGTACATCATAAATGTAGTCTTCACATATAACAGTTCTTGATTCAGATACAAACATAATTTGAGTTGGAAATAGCACCTTGAGCACAATGAATCTGGGCAGACGACACAGGACACATGTATATTTGCAGAGCTTGTTATTCTATTGCAGCGTGTCTCTGAGTATCACAGGGAGCAGATGTTCTGGCTGAGTGTCATGAACCAGCAGAACAAGCCAACAGCCTCAGGCTTCATTCCTGAGCTGCACTTGACGTCCTGTACGGAAATCTGTGTGTGTGAAGTGTAACTCTCGCTGTCAACTTCACAACATCTTTCATTAGGTTTCCATACGTTTCTGTCATGAATGAGTATCCCGAATATTGCTTCAATGAACATGAAGGTGGACGACACCTGCTGAACGTCAGCCTAAGTGACGCAGGCAGGAACCCCTAAGTCCCAAGGTAGTCTGCACAGATGGAGGGCGCACTGAACATTTCATTTCCTCGTGAAGCCCCAGGAACAGCTTCGCTGTGGTTTGCGCTTCCTTAAAGAGGCCAGGGTCATCTGGATAAGAAATGCAGACGAGGGCAGACGTTCAGTGTATTTTATATTCAGATTAAGAATAACTGGAGGCAAAAACAAGTTTTATTCAAACCCCCAAATCTTTCATTAAAGGATATTTTTTGTTTATATTAACAGTGTCAGTGATGGAATATGAAAAATAATCATCATAACCTGAAGTTATTCATCTCTGTGGATTATTGCTGGTACTGTCAGCAGCTGTGGTAAACTGTTGGAGTCCGCTCAGCTCGGAACCTTTGCACTATTAAACTGTGGTGTGAAGTGCGCAGCGCGCCGTGTTCATAGCTAAAGCTTGTTTTTCTAACATGTTTAGTTCCTGTGATGATCTGAAATGTGTGACCACACCACATGAATGCTTTCACCGTTTGACGTAAACATCACCTGACCTTCATATTTTACCGCCTTCCTGACTTCAGATATTCATCATATGTAAATTGTGCTGTGTTTTCCCACCTGTCAGCGGTAACTCGGACGTTCCTCTCTGCCCACACGATCACGCCGACCTGCTGTTTTCATTCCTGCCCCATTAGTAGCACATCTCTTGACAGGCCTGACAGTTGTTTTTTTAAACACCAGACCACTGCAGAGATGTCTTACACATGTTCCTCTTGGGGAGTATACGATAACAATATCATGATTATGGTGCTGTCGGGGTGAGCCGGTGCAGCGAGCGAGACCTATACTGGGTTGAGGAATGTAAAGAAAGGAACAGGCGTTAAAGTTCAAGCTTTTTATTTCTATGAAATATAGTTTCTTGTGAACCATTTGCTGTTTAAGCCGCTGGAGAAGCAGAGAAGGTTTAGAGGGTGAAGAGGCTTCGGTTGAGGTGGGACGGGTCCTCCATCGCGCTTGCAGGTACATCGTGTTTCACAGATTTGTTGTTGTTGTGCAGCAGAAAAAGAAGAGCAGGTAAACTCTTTGTCTCTGCATCTGCCTTGGGTTGAAGAATAAAGTCTATTTGCTGCTGTGCATGAGTCTTCTGTGACCTGCTCTTCACCCTTTTCTCAAACAGCATCACTGTGTTGTCAGTGTGTATCTCCCCGAAGTCAAAGATCATTTATTTCCCTGCATTTGTTGGTCCTGCACCACACTGCTCGTGTTTTCTATAAGCTCTTCATCCTCAGTTATCAGTGAACCTAATGGTCTTTTAATTACAGCTGTAGCTACCCGGCACCAGCAGGGTAGACTGTGGTTTTACTGGGCAGCGTCCAAGTCTAAATGGATGCAACTGTGTGATCCTGCAAAAGAGAGATAGCCTCTCAGAGAATACAGATTTGAAGAAATAACCGACTCTGATGTCTTTTAAATCCAACGGGGACCTCACAGTTGCTTGTTTTGGTACCACGCAGGGAAAAATCTCCGGGGGACCACGTTCACTTTGGTCCTCTTCAACAAACTATCATGTGTTGATGTTGGCCGCCTGCAAAAAGTGTCACGCCTACAAAAAAATGATTGCAGGGAATGTGTGTAAGTTATGATTGTGTAAATGTTATTGGTGTGAGCGTAACAATGCATGCGCTGAACTCTTTAAAGTCATAGGTGGAGTTTGACATTTACGTTGGGTGGGGGGCAATAATATTATTCTTTGGGTTAACCCTGACCCTGGAGTTACATTCCATTTGCGTTTGCTTATGATCATAGTTGGCACAATTAAAGCCATAATATTAATAACATAAATACTTCACTCTAACTTTTTGTGAGTGACTTTAGGGAGAATTTAAGAAAATTACGATATGCAACAACTTTCTGATTTAACCACAACCCAAAACACTATATGTTCAGAAAATATATTATATATACTATAGGTAATCGAAAAATTACCTCAGATATTTGAAGACACGCGAGACACTTCTGAGGAATGTTTGGTTAGCGATGTTGAGCTTCCATAAAATCCAACGTGAAAAAGCTTTTGATCAGCCTTAGCTCAGATATATCCACACTGCTAAAGTTTATTAGAGTGGAGATATTTGCATCGCTTGTGTAGACAGAGTAACATAGTTTACGCAGTTAAGTGCCAGAAAGATTGACTTTAATTATACATCAGGAAAACCAAGCAACTACTGGCTGAGTGTTCGGCACAACACAGAAGAGCTACTTCCTCGGGCCAGGACATCTACAGGATTGAGGTTACTAAGAAAAATGCAGATCCTGGCTGGTTTGAGAGAGGAATCATCTCTAAGGGTACATCTTACAACCCTCTGTGAATGTTACACATGTCCAGTGATCATTGGACAATTTGTTTATCGCTGATTTCATAGCACATTGTTATTCAGTGCCACTTCCTGTGATTATGTAATGGTTCTGTTTGTAAGGTTGCTGTCAGCTGAGACTGGAGAAGAGACTTGGATTACAATATTTCGTCCACTAAAAAGTTTGTCCAGATGAACAGAATCAAATTTCTAGAATTTCCTTACCTGGATTATTGACTGTGCATCGAAGCCAAATACAGTTTCAGGTTTCACTTTCTTTACTTTAGTAATTATGTGGTTTTTATTCTTTTTGTGGGAAAACAACGTTTGTGGAAGAGGAAAGAGTGGGAAAGTAGCTGAGAGGACCCAAGTTAGTTCTGTTATTTCAAGTCTTGCTCCCACAGGATGCCAGCGTGAGGAGCCTCCATCAGACATGGGCCGAACACAAACAAAGCGGTTCCCAATAAAATGTATCGAGATCCAAAAATGAAGAATCATCCAGCTGGCACGTCTACAATCTACAGTCAACAAAGTGGACAGTTGACTCATTCCTGGTCAGTAGAGAAACACAACCCCCCCTCCAAAAACAACTGACACATATCCAGTGACTCAAAAGAGCTGAAGCTTCATGCAAGGATCAGTCCACTGTATGTGTCGCCCTGGGAGATTAACAGTGCTTGTCATTCTTCATCCATCAACATCCTGCGGTAAATGTAAGAAAGTGGAGATCTTCCTCAGACGAGATGTTAGAATCTGGCCGTATAATCAAGTTCTTACTTATTCTGAGCTGATATAGTGTCCAGAGCTCCAAAACACGAGACAAGCAAAAACATCGATGGAAACTTTAGTCAACCGCTGTTTCTAGAGTCGATCTCAACACGTGCAAATGTCAACATCCACTTCTGCTCAAACAAGTCATGGCAGCACATTGGTGTCTCTGTGAGGTTGATACTTCCTGTACGCATGAGGTTCTCTGAGCTAAATGCTAACACTAGCCTGCTCGCTGTGGTTTAACGACGACAGGTACAGTGTTACTGACCTCTTAGTTCAACATGCAAACACATGTTACCTGATGCAAAAACACCACAGACTGATTTGTTAAAGAGCAACATCAGTTCATTAGTTCGTCTCATCACTGTTGACAGTGTTAATTGGTTCAATCTGATGATGAAAAAAGGACTGAACAACAATGAGCCTAACACAGTTTAACTTGTTTATCTTGTGTGAGGTTTTTGTTTTTGTGGCAGAATAACCACCTCAGTATCCACAAATAACCAAAAATGAATATGCACAAAAGCAAAAGAAGAGAAAAGAACAACTTCCTGTACGTTGTTTTTAATACGCATCACAGCTCAATGTGCCTCAGACTTCTCTGCTGTGTCAGTAACTTCAATACTACAGCTCTGTTGTGCGTTAGTTCACCAACACTGACTCAGTATGTTTCAGGGACACTGCTCTGTGTGTGTGTGGGTAGATAAATGACTGAGTGCACATCAGTAAATGCATCAACAACATTCATATGTAACTGTGTGAGTGTTTCTTGGTTGGACTGCTGGGTCACCACTACGCCCCCGCAAACGAGCCACGACAAATATCTCAATCATCTCACCACAATCAGGACCAGATGGGCTAAGTCAACATGGTGCTGTGTGTGTATGTGTGTCTGTGTGTGTGTGTGCGGACTTACGGGTATAGATGCAAAGCTGTGAGGCTCGTGTGGCTACGTGTGTGCATACACTCACATTTAGCACTGAGAGTCTTGACATTTGTTTTTGCAGAGAAGGAGGCAGATTATAATGTTTAGGTGTTAAGGTTTCGGGTTGAGAATACTAAGATCAGGATAAAATTGGGCTACTGTAGTTCTCACAAAGGCAAAAATGAATTGTGTGTGTTTGAGCATTTCTTATCTGCAGACCTACGTTTAAAGGTGAGGAGACATCTGAAAACTTTTTTACGACTGATCTACTGTCAGATCTCAGCAGGGGGGGGGGCTCCCTTCTAACCAATCAGAGAAGAGAAACAGTCTTGTTTCTTATTCTTTGTAAATCCATAAAGATGACAACCTGAACGTTTATACAGATTGAAGCAGAGCTGTATCAAAGCAGTGGAGGGGGGAGGGTTGGGGACAGAGTGGACTGATGCCAGGGCCGGTTAGAAATACGATGAGAACTTCAGAGTAGACGGATACTAACTCTTGGTGACAGATGTGACCAGCAGGCTCAAGTGTTGAAATATATTCTGCATTTTAGTTTCATATACACACAAACACACAAATCAACATCTCAGCTTATGATAACCCAAAATAGTGGACGTCAATCAAATTGTGAGTCTTTCCCAGCTGCGATGCTGGTTGTGGAACACATCCATCAACACAGACTAAAACATGATCTTTGTTTTATTTGGGTCTGAAGAACACAGGTGCAAACTCATTTTTAACTCTACTTCACTGTACAGAACATTTACATTAAACATAAAGACACGAACGTCTGTAACGTTAACTGGACGTGCTAACCTAAAACTTTATAAATAAAGCTGCTGTTTAATACTCATGCCTGGTGTCATTGTGGTGCTTCTTTGTCAGCATGTCTGAACAGATGGTGCTGGCTGGACACCACCTGATGATGAAGTCATTAACTGGATGATAGACAGTGAGGTTGGATTCAGTTTGGCAAAAACGCGAATTAATGCCGGTCGTACACATTGTGGTTCTTGCTGGGAAAAAGTGAAAATATATTTGTTTGCACTTTTTAGATCTGACATCACCTTGTAGAAATGAATCCCCAGAATACAATATAAACCATAAACTAAACCAATATGGCCAACTAAACCTCCGCTGCAGGAAACCCGTTTGTGGAGCAGGTCAGAGCATCGATATGCTGCAGTCTAGGCAACCAAAATGAGACCAGGCAGGACTCAGAAACAAGAAAAATTAAAATACAGGTGACACAGAAACAGGGCAAACAAAAAAGTCTATCAAAGAAACTTCCATGTATGTAACTTTGTGGAAGAGAAAGTAGAGGAAATGGGCTTTAAGCACGAGTTTCACAGAAACATGTAAATAAGAACCAGGCGTAATGCAGAAACACATTTGTGCCTTCGGACATTCACGGCTTTTGGGCATATTCACAGCCGCGTGGATTGATCTGGCTGAATCTCTGGTTTCTTTTGCCCTTTAGTGTTTGTTTGTTTGAGCAGGTCTGAACACAGCAGTCACACGGAGTTGGCACCGAGACCCAAGACAACCTTTAGAGGACGTGGCCCCAGTTCAGTCCCAAATAGACTCTGGAGCAGTTTGTTTGTGGTGGGAAAATGGATTTGATCTTAATCTCAGACAAACCATCCGGTTTTAGCTAAACTGCACCGTCTCCTGTGCAAAGCTGCAGGCGCTGTTGTGTTTTCAAGCTGCGTTTAGTTGGCAGAGTTTCACTGGTCACTTCCCGAATAACCAGCACAGTCGTGAGGAAATTCCTGTGGTGCCATTGCTCCGTGTTGCAAGTTTCTCTCATAGGAATATCAAGTGAAGTCCAGAACAAGATCTTCTCCTTGTGTTTACTTTCTTGTTCTCGTCTGAGATCCATTTAGCCAGTGAACGTTGAGAACGATGCACTTTGGTGTGCTTGGCCTTTTCTATGTGTTAAAAGAAGTTACAACCTCCACTGATTCAGACCAAAGCAAACAAACTAAACTTTTATTCGTCTGGCTGCAGGACTTTTGTCTTACACTTTTGTCCCTCTTCAAACTTATCTTCAAAGTTTAACGAGTGTAAAGAGGCTTTCATATGTGTGATTACCATCAGGCTTTGGTTTTGACTACCTGCTGTCCCCAAAGACCAGAGAAGGAGGAGAGAAAACCTTCTGAGTCCATTTGTTTTAGGATTGATAAAAGGGGAATGTGTGGTGGTTGGCCTCATGCCAGAGTGTGTCTCTGTGTGTGTGTCTGCGTTTGTTTCTGTGTGTGTGTCTTTAAATCTCAGAATGAGAAAGAATAAGAAGAGAATTTCCAAGAAGCTCTGCAAGGCTGTAGTCATTTTGGCCACATGTCACTGGGATTCTCTGGGAATCTCTTCCTCCCCCGCCCCCTTTCCACCCCCATCCACAGCTCACACCTCCCGCCTTTCATCATTATTATTTCTCTGATATCTCAACCACCATCTATAGACCTTTCCACGCCCACCAACCATCTGTGCTCTACTTTTTCTCTGTCTCCATCCATCCTCCTCCAGGACCACTACATATTAAATTTGATCTCTCTATGTCTTACCTCTCCACCTCCTTCCTCCTCTTCCTCATCTCTTCTCCCCCTCTATCAGTCTGTCCTCCCTGTGCCCTTGCCCTGTCCACTTCCATAGGAGCTCAAATCTCCCACAGTGCCAGCTCACAGCTGCAGATTGATGAATGCCTCTTCAGACTGGGATTAGAAAGCAAAACGAACAAACATTCACTCCCGCTCTGACACACACACACACACACTGAGGGGGAGGATTTTATCACTGTCCAGCAGATAACAGCCTGTCTGCTCCGCTAACAAATTCAGTGGCCTTTTGAACAGGAGATAAATCTCACTTAGAATCTCTCTCTCCGTTTCCTCCTGTTGTCTATTTGTCATCCAATGTGTTGCATCTCAACATCTGGGTCGAGGCCCCGACGTGGCTCGCAGAGGCACTGAACCAGGTTCCTGTTCATTATAATGATGCTTTAGTTTTTTCACACAAAAAAAATCTGCTTGATGTTTTCAGAAAGACAAAAGTTAAAACTATAATAATACTAATAAATATATGTGATTGTTTTCTCTTTATGTTGAGCAGCAAGCATTTTTACAGTCAGAACTTTGCAGCATCCTGGTTTTCTGCTTCAGTTGGTCAAACGTGACTGAGTTAACTCTGATTGCCAAACTAATAATGAGACTAATTGATTATAGAAAAGTTATGTATAATAGCTGACTAGTTAATGTAATCAACACCTGTGCTCAGAAGCAAAGTCCTTGTATGTGCAGCATACTTGGCGAATTAAGCTGATTCTAATTCTGATTTTAACGTTTTTTTTAACGCAGTTACATTCATTGAACGTGTGAATAGAAACTCTGCAGGTTGAACCTTTAACACACTGTTGCAGCGACTGATGGTTTGATCGTATGTAGATCTCCTGCTGTGTCAGATTTCCTTTACGTAGCTGCGGAGATAAAGGAATAAACCTGGGATCAAAATGACGTCAGTGTTTTATGGTGTTCTTACGCAGACATACGGTCCTGTGCGACCCGAGTGTAACTTATGGCCATAAAACTCACCCATCAACTCTCTGTGACACGTTTAGAAAATGCAACAGATTTACACACAGTTTGGGAGCCGGAGCTGTTTTTTTAAGCACTTACATTCAGTCCGGGACATATGTTAATCCACTTTAGATGTAAACCAGAAACCAAGTATTAATGATGCACAGTGTAAAGAATGTTTCCCTGCAGCACACATCAGTGTGATGAATCTGATTTTATGGCAAAAGTTACGTTTTGTGGGGAGCAGATCCGGGAAAACGCTTCACGCACAGAATTGGAAGATTTGAACGTAAAGATTGTCCAAAATCTTTCATTCCTGATGAAAGCACAGATGAGTAAGAGACGACACCCCTAACAAAAAGTTTAAGTCAGACATGAAGATAAAGCTTGGTTTGCTTTTTTCAGAAGTTCATTGGTGTACACATGGAATAAGCATTAAAATATATTTTTAGATGAGATTTTGTCAAATGAGATTCCAAAAGGTTTTCTTACTCAAACATTCATCTTTAGCTTTTTGTCAGACACTTTCCTCTAAAGTGACAAAGTAAAGTACTGACACACACAAAAAGCTACTCTGATGTATAGAAATAGATTGAACGTATGTCACTGCTGACGGCCTAAAGTAAATATTGATCCTGTTAAGAAGCTAAGGTTTTAGACACGCTAAATTAAGGGGCACAAATCTTAATGTGCACAAAGACCTTATAATCAATCTCCATGAAATTCTTAGTCTGTGTGGTGTGCCGATAATTTTATAATCAAAAATGATGTTGTATCAAGTTGGTGGAGCAGAACCACAGCTGGAGTAAACAGGGTAAATGTCATGTTGAGCATTTGAACTGAAAATGGCCTCGTGTACTTAATCCTGCACATACACACATATGAAACACGTTTAATGTCACTCAAGTGTCAGACTTTAAAACTATTCTCTTATATGTTCACTGAGAATAAACATCCACTTTGAAATAACGCTCATGTTTAAAGCTTCTTTAAAATGACAATAATCCAGTGATAGTGGTTGATGCGTTCACAAACTAAAAAAGTAAAAAAAGGGTTTCGCTTGTAGCTCTGAGCATAACTCACTGACTCCATGGCAACATTATCCTCTCTATTTACATCTCGTTAAGCTTCTGCAGCTGAGAACTGAAACACAGCACACCTGCTGTGGATCAAAGCTTTTCTTAATCCTTGCAAAAATGCATCACTTTGTTATTCATATATCCCACGCCCCAACATATGCACAGATGACAACTTTATTATTATTAAAACCTGACCAACCGCCTGCATAAAACCAGATTAGCAATGTTTTTAAACAAGATTTTAAAGTTTTAACTGGATTAAAAACTGAGAGCACGTCCTGGCTGAGACGCTGCCAATAAATAACTGAGCTCAGCAAGTCTTCAGTAGAGCTAAGTCCATGGAGTCAGAGTGTGTTCTGTAAGATCTACAAAGCACATTACGACGGCTAAATAATCCTGTATCCCTTCGTAGCCGCTGTTACAGTGAAGCTGTCCCTTCACTTGTTTAACGCAGAGCATCTTGTTTATTCCTTGTTTACCCCAAATATGTTGGTGGTCTGCTGGTCTGAGACACGACTCTGTTTGCTTTACTGCGGCAGCCAGTAAACGGACTACATCTCTGAACCCTCACCTGCTGAAAGATGAGGGCTGATAACATCAAGCAATAAATGAACGCTGCGCTCTGAGGTTCAGAAAAGTTCATAAATTCTACAGGAAGGAGGTTTGTTGTCAGGCGAAAAGAAAGAAGCTGAACTGCAGTGGACTGACACACCGCAGACAGTGAATCATCCCGAACAGCAGCAGCAGAACTCATCAGTTCTCAGTTATATAAATGTTTGCAGCGATGGAAGTAACCAGATCTTTATAAGTATCAGCATCACTATGAAGAGCAGAAGTTTACGATATATATGATATGTTCTCTCAAAAAAAGTTTAGTCCAAAAGCAGCTGGACTTGTTTGGTTTCTTGACGACATTTCACCCTTCCATTAGAGAGAGTCTGTTGCATTAAACCTTTTTGAGACAACCATGACCTGGATGACTGAGAACCTTTAGAGATATCACTGATGCTGCAGATGGTAAAGGTGGAGCTGATTTTAACCACGTCATCGTGTCAGCATTTACAAAGCGAGTTCATATCTGCATCTTTAAATAACTAAAGCCGTAGTGGAGTAAAAATCATACATATCATACTTGTTTTACGTTTGTCGACTATAAAGACATCACTCCTGCACATCTTGTTTATTTTAGTGGTGATATGACTGTTATGTATTTAGTAGTTTGTGTGATCTGAACAGTAAGAAGTGACAGAGCTGCAGGTTCAACATCCACCTGATCACGACACTGCAGACACGACCCCCCCCCCCCCCCAAAGACTCTGGATGTGAGACTCAGACTCTGAACCTCACTGCTGTGTTTGTTTCCCCTTAAGAGAAACACTTTTATTACAGAAAGCGCCGTCAGCAAATCAATAAACTGAGCGCACAAAAATGCAACACACAAAACAAGTCAACAATTTCTGCCCAGACGTGCTGTAAACACTTCCTCCCAGTTGTTTGTTCACATGGAGCAACTCCGAGTGAGACGACCAACCCCCCCACATTCATATTGTTGGTCCATAACGTGTAATTACATGGAGGCGTGGGGTTACGGGGATTTGATTGCGCCAGTAGATTCCAGCCAATTAATTACGTGTTATCATAAAGTTGGGACTCAGCCTGAAGTGGATTTTCTGTTTTCTTTGCAATTCAGATGGTGCTGGCTTCCCCCTAACTGGGCCTGAGTGCTTTGACCCAGCTGCTCAGAGGGAAAGAGCAGCGCAGGGCCAAAAGGAGAGATTCCTCTCTCAGGCTCGCATAAACAAACACACAATACAAAAGAAATGAAGTAACTGGAACTACTCAGAAGTAATACCTCGGTGAAAACGCGAAAACTCGAGACAACTTAATCCTCAGTGCGTCTGACCTCGGATCAGCTTGAAGTAGCCTCTTGACGGTGTTGTAATTAATGATTAATGAAGGTGATGCTACCGCAGATAAACCATCGATTACATCTCGGAGCTGAAACCTAACGTTTCGAACACGAT
The DNA here is from genome assembly GCA_032359275.1 of Microctenopoma steveboyesi. Classification (NCBI taxonomy): domain Eukaryota; kingdom Metazoa; phylum Chordata; class Actinopteri; order Anabantiformes; family Anabantidae; genus Microctenopoma; species Microctenopoma steveboyesi. Next base: position 21,205,626 of record JAUMHF010000021.1, on the reverse strand, counting down.
GAAACACTTCCCAAAAACGTTCTGCTTGTTTAATCTAGTCTAAATCAGCTGTGTGAAAGCCTCCAGTTAATCCAGAATGCTGCAGCCAGAGTTCTGACTGGACTTAATAAGAGAGATCATATTACTCCTACA
>JAUMHF010000021.1:21181979-21205450 GCA_032359275.1 Microctenopoma steveboyesi | reverse complement strand
AAAATGGCGCTATATAAATAAAATTGAATTGAATTGATCAGTTCTCCATTGGAAATGCTTCACTCAGCGTGAACCCGGTATCGGTCTGGTCTCGGGTCCCTCAGCGCTTATTTGAGACGCATTAAAACGTATCAGTGCTCTGAACAGGGCTTTAGCTTTCACAGGATCTCCTCAAGGAAGAAATGAGACCCCTGCTTTCACACATATGATCCAGCTGTATGATTTTGAACAGTTCAGCCTGCAGATAAATCGCTGACCGCTGCATCTTACTTGACTCTGTTGGATTTTTGCTATATTTAGGTCAGACACAACTAGACATTGTTGTGTAGGAGGACACCAGGCTTATCTGAATCTAATTTCCTTGTTTAAGTGATGATTTGGCTCGTTCGACCACTGTAGCAGAGGAATGCAACATGGTTGATAACAACTGAGAAGTCCCAGCTGACTTCAGGAACACGAGTGTAGTGTGACCCAGCCGGCATGTCAGCAGTAAAGCGTGTGAGGGGGGAGAGCTGTAGAAAACTGAAGGGAAGCACACCTTTTCCATGTCAAATTACGCACTTTGATCTTCTAATTACAATTACTTCACTAAATGCTTCACTAGCTTGTCTGAAATGATGGTGAACTTTGTCACTGATCTGCAGTGTGGGCACAAACACAAAAAAACAGCAATCGAAGACATAGTTCCCACATCACGCGATTGCACAACACTACACACTGTGCAAATGTGCACAGAAATGTTTGAAACAGCTAAATGAAACGATTCCACAGCCTTGTTTGCGTGTGTCCTGCAGGTAGTGAATTGTGGCTTCACACTAAATCAGCCTGTTTCAGATGAAAACTGAGGATATGGAGGCGCGAGGGAACCAAAACGTTGCGGGCGTGGACACTGAACGTTTCCCCTCAGGGTTCAGCTGCTTTGTGACAGCTAGCAAAACTCTCTTTCACTCTGTGTGAAGTCTCCTTAAAGCATTTCTGAGACAAATGAGTCCGTTTTTTGTGGTATTGATAATGAAATAAAGTTTGTGGGGGTGAGACTACGCGTTGGTGGTTTGCAGCAAATCCTGTGTTGTGTGCAGACTGAAGCACTCGGACCACGCATGACTGAAACTTTCTACAAAACATAACACATAAACATCTACATAAATGAGCTGAACGTGATGGGGGGGGGGGGGGGACATCAAGGAAGAGGATGGCAAAGTATCTGTATGGAGTTTATAGTGGAATAAACATACGCCCATGTCTAAGTGTGTTTTGTCTGTGATTACACTCTGATTAAGACGACATGTTCCTGGAAGACTTACACACAACGTACGAGACACTGTCTCGTAAAGAACAGCGTTTAAAAGCTCTGAACAAATCATCATCATCGAGTTTTTGTTCTATGTTAATGTGTACGTCTGCACCTGTCGGCTAACTCTCAACTCAACATTTTACTTGGATGTTTAATGCAAAACCTGCTGAGAACCAGAGTAATGACAATATCATAGTTTTCCATTTCCACCCGACTGTGTGTGTGTCACTGTGTGTGTATGTGTCACTGTGTGTGTGTGTGTCACTGTGTGTGTGTCACTGTGTGCTACGTGTTGTTGACGTTTACACCCAAAGATAGACACAGATAACGTGTCTCAACCTACTCGATGTCCGAATGTCTTGAGCCTCTGGAAACCAGCGGCATGTGAGTCGATTCACTTCACGCGGTGACATCACTCCACATATTTCATGTCCGACGTTAGTGTAGAAACACAAACTCTCTGTTTCTGTCGTTTTCTTGTTACGTTTCATGGAAACGGTACAAAGTCTGCTAAAGTTAAACAGCAGCATGCGCCACAGCGCTGGATCCTCAGAGCAGAGCTGCCAACAGGACTAAGTGTTGGATTGTCCCTCCGTGTCAGATTTGACTTTAAAATCTCCTTAAGTTTAGAGAGAAAACATTTTCTTTAGGACCTGTTCTGCTTCTGTCTTCTTTATATTTTAATTTATAGTCTTTGGTAAATGTTACTCTTTATTCTCCAGCCTCTACCCCTGCTCTAATCTCACAGGTTGCCTCTGGGGACCCAATAAAATTAGTTTAATCACTTTTACTTCATTATCTACTATTCACATAATTGGACATAATAAAAGCTGAATAAAGGCACAGCCCGCGGCTGTTGGCGCTGTCACACAGCACGTACTGCTGCGAGGACTGAATTAATGGCAGTAGCCTAAGCGCTTGATGACAGATTGAATAATCATTACAAACACAAACGGCACGTACTATATTACTCTAAAAGACGTCAGTGATGAAATATCAGCATCCATCTTTAGAGCTGGCAGGCAATGTGTGTTTGTGTTTGTGATTTTGATAGCCTTTTATTTGTACATTATTATAAGTAGTGATTGATATTTCACTCATGTAAGTACATATTTGGCCCGTGGCGTCAAATATAATCACTTTCACCCTGAGTACAGCTCTTAATCATGACTAAATAATACGGTATCTTTGTTTGACTTGGCCACCTGTCTTGGCATCAGACGGAGAGATTTCACTTTAATGCTGACATCAAATCAGCCCAAATGCTTCAGACCTAAATACAGAGCAGTCTGCAGCACGCCTGCCTGTCTGACGCTTGTGTGGTGTGCTCTTTGACAAATCTTCACTTACACAAAACATTGTGGAAAAAGATTGCAGCTTTGCAGCAATACCTGTTTCCAGTGGCCGAGCTTCAGTCCACTCCCCCGTGGTTCCCCCTCCCTCCCACCTACGTTTATACCTTCTGCTGTAACCTGTAAACTAGTTTACAACAGGTGCAGCATTTCTACGACTCTCAGTCATATGGTTCTCAAAAAGGTTTTTAATAGCAACCGGTCTTGTTTTTGTTCCTTGATGACATTTTACCCTCCGTTACAGAGCAGCAGGTTCATAAACCTGTGGAGCTTGTAATTGTTGGTCACCTGTGTCACATTTGTGAGACATTTTGACGTTACTTTATCTCTGTGTGTGTTCAGGTCAGCATCTTCATGATGTCTGAGGTCAGGTCAACTGACCTCAGACATCATCTCGTCTTTTTTACTTCTGTGTTTGGATTTGGACTCAAGCTGAAAGGTTCCAACCTTTGTGAATGTGTCACAATCACATCCCCTCTAAAATGTGATTGTCCTGAGTTCACAGTTAATGAGTCTTAATGCGTGTCTGTGTTCCTCTTTCTCCACCAGTCAATAACAAACACACACAGAGCAGATTACATGCTTGATTAAACACTAATTCATGTGACGTTTTAAGCACAAACACACTTCTCCTCATCTCTGGGAAACGTGTAACACACACATGCTGCACCATACCAGACACAGACATTTTATATAGCTGCAAATATGCCCTACTGTGCACACAGACACACACACACACACACACACACACAGCTCTCAGGCTAGCAATAGGAAAGTTGCTGACTGACTGTGTTTCTGTTCCAGCTGTTCTGCTGACAGCAGCACTTCTCTGGGAAAAGCAAAATAACAAATGAACCCAGTAAATATGGACAAGTATGGGATCACAACAGCTGATTGGTGTGTGTGTGTGTGTGCGTGTTCCCATGTATTCACATCATTTCACATCATTTCTTTGTGTTATGTTTTGCAGCTGTTTTTTCTTGCACTGATTTATCCCAAATCTCTAAAACGTTTTTAATAATAATGGTAGAGTAAACTCAGATCCACAGATACCTTAAACAAACACACTTTTCTTCTAATCAGCTGAACGACCATAATTACAAACACATATAAAACAACGTCCCCTTTGTGTCTCTCTCAAACACGTACGGTCGTACTGTAAGTTATCACAGTTTATCTGTATGGTGACATACTGATCATGGTGCTGGTCTCACACACACACACACACACACACACACAATGGGGAAACAGTGGGACCTCAAAGGATTGAGCTTTCAGGGTTCGCGTTAGGATCCTGTTCAGCTTTAGTGTTAGAGTAGGAGTTTAGCTGTGATGAGGTTCTGAAATATGTGTGTGTCACAGCTGAGATGTGGAGCAGTGCTTTGGGAGGAAGATCTCCCTGAACTGGAACCTGGGGGGCAACGCACAGACCCTAACAGATCAGCTCCAGACCAAGCCGAACTATGGAGACTGTTGTCATCATGAAACCATTCACTCAGTGCTCCTCAGTGACACTTTATCTTCATCACTTTCTGTCCTCACCACCAGCAGCTGTAGAGTTACTGTTGTTTCTTGCACTGTGGGTCTGTTCACAGACGTTAAGACAAATCATCTTAACACTCTTTATTATATTCTCTTCTTTTTGCACTAGGAGGACATTTGATGGTTTTTTCCTCCAGTATCACTCATGTAATATACTCTAGATCTAGATCTACAGATTTCTACCATCTGTGTGACTTTACTTTATCTCTTTCATCCCCTTTGTTTCTCTCTGTCTCGCCTGCTTTGCATCACTGTGGTGATTTATAGATTAACAGGCGACCTGTCTGGGAAGTGTTGAGCTACGTCTTCCTTGCTGGATTTTATGCTTGTTAGTCCCCGCCTTGTGTCTCTGTCACACTCCCTCTGTCTGTATTGTCTTTTTACCCATTTACCCCAAACTCTTCCAACATCTTTCCTTTGTTTGCCAAGAATGACACCACACAAAACACCACGAGCCATCGCAGTCATTAACGTACCGGTTCTCACTGGCCTACTAATATTACTAGTTCTACTCAATACTAATCACTACTACCATACCCACAATTCATTTGGGAATTTGGACACGATTAGCAACACTTAAGAGAACATACCCATGTGGTCTTAACAAGCTCGGACCACGAGGGGGCAGTACAGGTTACTTAATGCGACGTAAACCAAGCACAGCAGTAAAGCAAGATTACGGTGGATTTCTTATGGAAGCTATTTCTGCTGAACTGAAGAGATAATACGTATGGTAAACATTGTCCCATCCCACGTCACTCTTTGACACTCTAGGTAATGGCTTCTCTAACTGGGTTGGGGTTAGACAAAATAAAAATCAAGCTTAGGCTAAATTTTAGAAAAATATATACGTACATTGGTCATGTAGAAAGATAAAATTTCTTACCATGATAAACACGTCTAACAAATTCATCTGGAGCTTTCGATCTCACAGGTCAAACTTCGTTGAACTGGTGGTTGTTCAAATGAATGTTAACACAAACAGAACGAGGCAGGTTTCTGTGAACTAAACCGTAACAGCAAATACATTTTACAGAAAATGTAATTAGACTGTTTCCTATTTAGATAACAAGGATATTTTGTTATTTATCATAAAAGGAACTTTAAGGAATAAAATTGACTTCACTTTGGAAAAGGTAACACGCTGTTATTAGTGATACGTGTTGGAGATGTTTGCCTCACCCTTTAATAGACTTTTTATTATTGGCCACTTATCATATCAGGTAAAGATCTCTTTCTCCCCACACTTAGATAATTTCACTGTGTTATTTCCTTTCTTCCCTCAGCTTGTTTGAAGTGTCTCCAGCGGCCTGTCAGATTGACTGTGCTGATAAGAGGCCCCGTAATCAGCTGCTGTGATACAGAAGGCCAACCTGGCTCCCACTAAAAAGAAATTCTCATAAACTGGTGTATTTCTGTTTTATCCTTTTCCTTTTTACAGGACAGTTAAAGCGTTCAGTAACCAGGGCTGAAAATGAGCCACATGTGGCCCGAAAGCAGCGGCAGGGAGATAATCCTGCTGCACGCGATAACATGACGAGATACAACCAGTATATAATGGGTATAATTGTTTGCTTGTGGAAGGTTGTAGTTCAGAGGTCAATTAGATAACTAAACATGATAACACGTTATTATTTTTTTTGTTTTGTTTTGTTGTTTGCATTAAATCATGAACCCAGAGATTTACAAACAGTTCAATTTCTTCACTCTTCCACTGTATGTATCTGCTACTCCAAATAAGGATCTGAACTTTAAGCCTGTCGATAATTATGCTATCAATTTTTACAATATATGAACATGACTTTGATCATTTTGCAGAACTTGGCATCAGTTGGTTACCCAAGAATAAAAGTCGCGTGTTGTCCATCTCTTCTCCGTGCATCATGTGTGAATGCACACAACATTATCAATGTGTGAGTTTGCAAAAGCAGGTGTCTGGACAGAACAGGTAAATAATAAAAATAGGGATAAGTTACTGTGCTTTGATCAGACTGTACAGAAACACACGGCTAGATAATAGCTGATAGCTTTGATTCAAACTGAGTGAATGAGACTTAAAAAAGGTAATAAAGTACCAGAAGGTGTAGTACCATATAATTTGAAAAACAAATCAAACAATATTTTTGATATTCCTGAAGATGTACCGTGCAATAATCAACCTATTGTAGTCATCTATATATACAGTTACTCCAATGCTGGAGCAATAATGTACAAAAGCTGTAAAGCAGGGAAATGCTAAATAGAGCAACAGGTGTGGCTGTTGTTTTTTATCAAGATTTAAATGCAAGGTTTTTACTACAATGTTTTTACAGAAACACAAACATACACTCATGGTGGCAGAAAGTAATAAAAAGCTTTTTTAATTAGGATTATGGGCTTATAAAGTGTCAGTGGGTCCATCAAAGCTACGTTCATTACAATGCCTATGTAAAACTGGACCAAAACGTCTTGGGACAGAAAAGCTGAATCTCACCACTGCAGATGGGAAAAACTAACTGCAGAGCAAAAACTCTTACGCTTTCACTTCAGGAGAAAAACAGAGGCAGAACTTTGATTGGATGGAAACAGCGCTCTCCAGGGCTGCTTTAAATCCTTTCACCGAGTTTCGTGTTTGATTGTCAGCCGGCATTTCCCTCCGAGCACTAATCAACATATTACAAGGAGTAATGAGAACAAGAAAGAGCAGCTGTTAGCTGGCACCGTGCGTCAGACGATGAGCTGAGATGAATTTAGCATTGATATTCATTTAATCATTCATTTGGACATCAGCTAGCCAACAGGCTAACGTATGCTATGCTGAATAATGGTAGTCCCTCCTCCACACACGTACACACACACACACACCCACAGCCTTAGAAATAAAAATGGAAGCACACACATTCCTACTCATGAGCACAGCCGCTTCCCCTGTGACTACATTTCCTGCATTAGTAATCCTTTTTATGTTTTTAATTTCTCCTTTTATAGCTTTAACATCATCTTGTATAATTATATTGTGCAATTCTGTGCAGTTTCTATCTCATAACATCTCATCCCAAAACAAAACCTCAAAACAATGCTGAGACTGATTTCATCATGGGTTTTGTTTTCACCTCCACACTTTGGTCAGTGTCACACGTTACAGTAGGTAACAGAAACAAGTCTGCGAGACATAATCAGATCATAAAGCACCAGCTCCTCGTTCAGTGCACTGCAGTGAAATCTTTTTGAGCCACAACACAGTCCCACTTCTCCACTGCAGGTCTCCATGAAACATAATAAAACAGCCTCCTGTAATAAAACCATTCCCATTACTGCCTCCAGTCCTCAACAGTCATTTCCAACGTATCCCAGCAGGAGAATAAACTCAGAGAATCTCAGAAATGAAAACCTATAAACTGTTATTCAGACTTTGGGGAGCAGTGAACAACACTGATGTGTACTCCAGAAGAATCTGTGGTTTTAGAGCTTGTGCTCACTGGGGCCATGTCTGTCCTGAAGCAGGAACACGATGCACCCAGTGATCAAACATGAAGGTTCCCATAATGCCAGAAGTTTGGATCCAGAGATGTGGATTTACTGAGGAGGTTTGTCCTTTTTTTAACAAAAATGTCACTGATTGTTAAACAGGGGTCATAAGGTCAAGGTCATAGAGTATTCTTGACAGTTTACTTAGATCATTTTGAATCCAGGTCTTTAAATGAGTGTATCTATGAAGAAAACCATTTAAATGATGATGTGCACTGGAATTATGGAGGTCCAGAGCGGAGATTCTGCTCTTTGGGCGATAATCGGGTTGATGCTATGAAAACGAAAGTAAGTTGCTAACTTTGAAAAACTTAAAAAACTCAAAATTTAGTACTCATGTACCTTTTGCCTGTCTTATTCAGTGATACTGTGTAGAATTTCAATTTCGTTTTTTGTTGCTGTCTGTTAGGTTTCAAAGGGTTAAAGAGTAAATCTTATTTGTTTTTCAAACTGTGGAATATCAGAATGAGTAATCTGACTAAGATAATCTGACTAAACTGTTTACTGTCGGAACCTTTTTCCTTTCTTCAGTCAGACTTCATTGCAGCCATGTTGCCACGTTTCCATTATGTGACTGAAATGTTTTAATGAACTACAACTGTAAAAATAAGGAACACGCAGGCTGCAGTTATCCATTAATGAGTCACCAGAACTAATTACTAATTACATTCAGTTTCTATGCTGCAGTGTTTCAATGATGCCTTTGAAAAGCCGTTGTGTTTACACTGAAGGAGGCTGACTAGCCGATAATGGATGTCATTAGTCTGTTATTAGTGCTGTCAGTGGGGTCTGCGCAGACATGTTTGATGTACTGCTGAACAGCATGATGAAGCACTGAACAGCCACTCAGTCCAGGTGTTTCTCCAGACGAAGGTCGAGCAGCGAGACATAGCAACGTCTCCTACGTAACTTAGCTCTGGGGCTTTGGATTTTTGCACTGCAGAGTTTCTAGTGCTGCTTCCAGAACTCATCAGACAGAAACAAGTTTAGCAGCATCAGTATTGATCGTGAAGACCCGAATCGATATTTGACATAAGACACCATCAAGTAATGTTTGTACTTCATGCACACGGTGGACAAATATATTCACTTCCCCTATTTACAGTAGTCATAAAGTGGCTGGTTGGTGGCTACATGGACGATGACAGTGCTGCTGCAATGTGTTACGAGATTAAAACGAGCTGAAAGGAAGGTTGCATGGTTGGTTGGATGTTCTCCAGGACTCTGTCAGTTAGCTTCCACATTCTGATTCATTATTAATGTACTTAAATTACTTATTATTTGCTCCGGTTGTGTTGAACGCTCGTGTGGTTCAGTTTTAAAACCCTGCCTGTTTTTTGAACATATTTTATGGTATTTCTCAGCTGGAGGCCTTTTGCTAACTTGCCTACATGTGACAGAGTGTAAGATGCAAGTGCTGATTTTCTGCTTGTAAAAAAATGTTGCCCACTGCAGTTAAAGTGCAATAAAAATGTGTCATAGACATGTTTCTAACTCATAATGAATCACATATGTAACATTAATTTATGATAGTATAACAATACATGTTCCATAATATTCTGTTGTGTGTTGTCCAGCTTTCCAGGAAACATGTCAGACTGCTATAGCTTGAGGTTAAATGTGCTTCCTGTGCTCCCGCTCTTTAAAATCCACTTTCCATCTTATCCTCTAGCTGCCGCTGACGCTCTCTTTGTCTCTCCGCTGAGGGTTATCACCGAAACAACCTCTGACTACATCAAAGCGTCGCATGGAGGTAGCAGAGGTTGATAGCAGGGCTCTGATGTGACCACAGCGGCCATCCGGTCTCTTTCTCACTGTCGCTCCATTTGAAGTCAGTCATTTGGCAGAAAGCTAAACAAGCCTCCCATTGAGTACCTCACTCACTTTCCTGAAAACCACAAAACTGCTGCAGAGGCCACATGGCCCCAGGAAACTAAAGAATGACTGAACGAGTGGTGAAACCTTTGCCTGGTGTCAATATCGCCGAGATGGATTAAGTATGATTCTACTTTACTCTATTTTGGTGTCCATTTGACAGCTGAAGAATGAAACTAGGACAGTAATGAGGATATGCAGATGTTTCCTCCAATGAGCAGTTGAAGATGAGGTCAACGTTTTCTGCACAGACACCTCAATTATTTTAAAAACAATGCTTTTGTTCTTAAAACTCGAAACTATGTTATTCAGACCAACTCAGTCCCCCAGCTATTATGTTTCTATAAAATAGAAAACTGTTACTGCGACGTGTCTGCAACCGGGTTACGTCTCCTATAAACAATAGGTTCAGTTGATATGTTCAGATTAATGTACGAAAATAAACCTTTTTCTAGCACCACCAGCTGGTCGACACGTTCAGTTCTAAGTGAAATGTCTGGGCGACCGTTTTGAACTTGACCAGAGTTACGAACTCCGGCTTTGCGATGTGATTTGTGACTTCCTGAGCACTGAGAGAGTGACACCAGCGCGGCACATGAAACAGAAATGGAAAGAATTTGAACAAATGGAGTGAATCTACTACGTCTCAATGAAAGGGGTCAGAGAGCGAGACAGTGGTCTCTGCTGCAGTCGGACTGGGACACAGGACAGCTGTAAAAACTTGCAATGTTACATCTCGTTTATCACTTTTTAAGTTATGTTTTGATTGGAACAAATAAAAACTAAAACTTAATTTATCCACCTTCAGAACATTTGAATATGTGGTTGCGAGTTTCTCGTGTTGACGATTTACTAGACGCTTGTTAGAATAAAACGAATGTTTGTCAGAGCTGCTGCTCCTTTGTGTGCAACAAGTTGCTGCCAGCAATTTTAAAGTGTAATAAAATGATTATTAGCTAACTTTCTTGCCTTTCTTGATTTTGTGAAGCTGATCTTTGGCTCCAGCTGTGGCCGGATCCTCATTTAAGAAGGAGATTTGAATCTCAACCTCTAAAAAAACCAAACCTCTAAAATCTCCTTGTCTGTCCCCACAAGGAAACAGGAAGGAGGAGAATGAGGACTAAGACATCGAGGCAGAGACAGGAAGAGGAGACGTGGTTATCTTTTATCGGAACTGAATCAAACCTGACTGAACTCTGAGGGGGAAAGGTCGGCTCTCTGTCTCCTGACGGGGTGCTGCAGACCTCAGCACTGGACTTGGCCTGGATCCCTTCAGAGGTTCAACACTGTGGGTGGTAGACACACACACACACACACACACACACACACACAGAGGCCCGCATGCAGGATGCTTACACACGCACACATTAATCTCACATACTCACGCATTCACACACCAGCTTGTTAAAGAGTCAGCTCAGTGTAATCCAGTGAAGCACCACTCTGAATTTATACTCTGCGCTAATCTCTGCACAACGTAATTCAATCCCTACTTCAGCTACCAGAAAAAAGAAATCTACCGTGGTGAGCAGCAAAAATAATAGAAATCTTCCATGGTCCATTTACAGTGGAATGTATCTAAACCCATCAATCTCAATTTGAACTAACGTGCATCGAGACGTTCAGACGAGGGATGAAGTGAGGCCATGATGTGATGGTGTGTGTCTGACTTTCTGAAGTCTAATAAAGTAACTAAACCTAAATTTACTTTAACCTTTATTTATCTGACAAAACGTCAGTGAACAGATTTTTATCATTTTCAATGAACAACTTTGTTGTATTTTATGAATAGAAACAATTGTAGAACTGTTTAATGTCCCAACAAGACCAACGAAATATTGGGACAGAAGCAAAATACAAAAACCAGTCTGGATATTTTAAAAAAATGAACAGGTGAGTGTATCATACTGTAGATACCTCTCACCTCTCCTCTCTGTGTGTAAACTCTGTAATGAGTGTGGAAACACAACCAGTGTTGAATGTGTGTGTGACCCATGAGCCCTCAGTGACGCATGAGAAACGGTCATGCTACACGATGTCAAAAACTAACTGCTGCATATAGAAATGCTACTGAAAGCGGAGGAAGAAGTCAAACATTAGAAATGCTTCCTGACAATGGGAATGTGTTCTGTGGACAGATTCCAATTTTAGAGACTAGTGGACTTTGGGCTTTGTGTGCTGAAAACAAAAAAAGTCTTAAAACAGACATGTGTATTGGTTGTTGAGCAGCCGAGGAAAACTGAAAACTATGGGATCAAATCACCGCCACAATGATTTTGTGCGTGTGTAAAAAAGATTTGTGCGTAAACCGATGTTTGTCTCATAAAAAACTGACTCCAAACTGAGTACGTTGCAGCCATCTAGCTTTAAATTTGCTTATGTTTGGTAAATTATAATGAAATTACGTTTAGGTTTTCAGTGAAAATACTTAGTCATTTCTTTAGACAAATAATTCAGTGCTTTGACAAACTACATGTACCTTCTTAATAGTCTGAGATATTGAAGTAGAACAATCAGTTTTCTTCTTTTCTTTTTAAACACCATCTACTACATGGCTGAAGTCCAGCGTGGATATACCCAACATTTACAAAGTTAAATAAATATGTGTTACCAACAACAGCTGAGTTAACAACTCAACATTCTTTCAGTAAGAGTTATGATTCAAATGGACTCGGACCTTTAAAACAGAAGCATTAATTATGCTGTGGCTCCCAAACTTGTGCAACGCTTAAATGATTCTAATGATGATGAATGGGGACTCCCCGCACGCACATCACTTTCCAAAAACGGTCTCATTTGTTAATCTGATTTTATGGATCAACATTACCTGCTGCAGCAAAATCACTTCAACCTGCACATCAGCAGGAGTACGAAGGAGATGAAGCTGATACAGCAACAACTGTAAAACATAAGACCCGGTGTGGTCTACTGATAATGTGCCGTGGGACGGCTGCATTAGTCATCTTTGAACATTTATCTTTGATCACCACTGCTGCACAATTACGGCCTTTCATGGTTGGTCAGTGTTTTTCCAGTTTAATACCCATAAACAAAGACCTCTGGCAGCCCAGTGAGCGATTGGTTTGTTCAACAAGGTTAAGGAAAGGTTCATGTTAATATTTTGGTGCTGTCAATCAGCAATACAGCTAAAAAATCATTTTTAAACAGGGTTTGGTTTCAGTTATACTCTAGTTATGGGAGCCAGTAAATGGTATTTTCAAATATAATAGCTGCTGTTATATTCATGTTTCTGTCGTCACACCAAGGCTCTACATCTCTACCGTCATCCAAAAATCCTCATCCTCATCAGCCACAGAACATTTAAACTGTATGACACAGAATCTATACAGTTCCTTTAGTGAAGATAAATTGTGTGTAGTCTGATGGTGTCAACAGGAAACCAGAATTCAGACGATGAATATAACAGAGAGCTTTTAACGTAACGACATACACAGCAGAGATTGTCACATTGTCATGACGACAATCAAAAATGCTCAGTTTGGTTTGATGTAGGTACAGCTGGGTTTGGGTTAGGCACAGAACATCAAGGGTTAGGTTACATAACAAAAAGTACTTCCTGCAACAGTTTTTGTTACAACACATATTGTCTCACACTGGACACAAACTTCTGTGTCCTGTGGGAAAATGTCCTTCCGTCCCTCCATCTTGGCTACCTATGCTGATTTTTGTACGGCACTTCCACAGGACCTAAAACACTGATGCACCTGGATTATTATTATTATTTGAATTGTTTAATGTCCTCGTGCATCTCATGCCTGACATTTATGGGTCAGAGTTGCCACTTATCCAGCAAAATGGGTCACTTCGTATTCAAGACGTCTAGAGGACGAATTGGAAGCTATATTTCTTATTGGGCAGATCAAAGAATACAAACCGTGCGGGAGCAACAGCAGCTTCAAATTTTCATTGTCTGGTCTGGAACAATGAAAAACTTTGTGTAATCTAAAAACTTACTGTAGCTAATGGTGTATTGGTGTTTGTCGATGGGAGGTCAGTGAGGGTTCGTATCATCACTGCTACCGGTTTGTCTGGGCTCCTGCACAGTGAGTGTGTTGCTAGAACCACACCACACTGCTGGTGCCTGGACCTGAACTGTCTGCAGCCGGCACAGGACGGCAGAGTGGAAGTTTTTTAAGGCTTAAACAGCCAAAGAGAGAAAAGATCCACGAGGGTCTGTGGACATAAAAATGCAAAGTTTGGCAGTGGTTCTCATTGTGCTCTGAACAGTTTGTCCTGTAGTTTGTTAGGACGACAGAAGGGAACACTCACACATCGGTTTTCTCCTGATTGAAACCAGCAATGAGACTCAAACTTTGATCTAAACCCTTCAGACCACAACCCAATAAAATCTAAGCTGGTACAATCTGAAACAACAACGATGTAAACAGCTGCCGAATGAAATGTAGGTCCTCTCGAAGGAGGCGCAGTTCTGCTCACTAAACATTTTGTTTTTGTGTGTGTGTGTCCCACCTGCTGGACAAACTATCTGTCATGATGTTGCAACACACGCCACACATTCTTGTTGGATACAAACCCTAACCAGTATGAAACATGTACACATTTTACCATGTGACTTAAAAACAACTCTTCGGTGTTTCTACCCAATGTTACAGCAGTTTTTTTGTGAACATCAAACAAGTATGAAAAGATTCTCATGTGGTTTTTAGAAAGATGCACTAATTGTATTGAAGTATGCAGAAGATGAGACAGTTTCTTACCTTCTGCAGCCACTGTGTGTTGTTCTCCATTGTGCTCTCCAGCTGCTGCATTTTCTGAGCTGACCATTCAGCCTCTGTGGGTGGTGAGTCTCTCTGCACAATGCTCGCTCCGCCACGAGAACCTCCATTTTGTTCAATTTGTGACAGCAGTCCTCCGCGCTGGCATGCATCCAGCTCTGGTAGGATGAAGGTGTAGCTGCACTGGCCATGTTGGATGCGATGGAACTTTCTCCTCTTCTCAGAACCTCCGCCGCCTCCTCCTTTCCTCTGGCTTCTTGCAGCTCCTCCTCGTTCTGCGCTCACAGCACCAGCTTCTTCAGCAATGAAGGTCCAAAGCAGCAGAAGCACCAGCCACCTGAGATTTAAGCCTTTCATGGCGCTCTCTTCAACTTTAATAAAATGTTTTCTGTCAGTGCCAAGAAAGTCAAGAGAAGCTCGATCAGGCTTCAGGAAAACATGCGTGAGCAGGATGCAGACAGAGTCTCTGCATCTACCCGTCAGTCCATCAGGTCTGATTTTGCACCAATTCCCCTCGATGTCAGACAACTTTTGTCATAGATGAGACTTTAGTGAAATGCTGAACCAGAAAGCAGAAATGGTCTGACATGAAAACGTCTCTTCTTCCTGTAGAGAAGATGGGTTTGTCAGTATGCGAGATTCATCACTTCTTCTTTTCCTGGTCTTTTCTTTCCTTTGTTTTATGCTTTTTGATGTTTCAGGATGGGTCCATTGGTTTAACCCTTTGCAGATGTTTCATGGTCTCTTGAAGTTTACTTTTTGTCCTTAATAGTCTGGTGCAGGTCCAGATCCAAGAGAATAGATGTGAGGATGAAAACAAGTCAATGTCCAGACTCACTGTGGTATTTAAAAAGGCAATGTGAAATATGAGCAAAGGAGAGCTGTGAAAACTGAAACCAAATGTCTCAATCCTTAAATGTCCAGGGATCAACGAATGAAGGGCAGAGAAAAAGATGTAATACAGTCTTTTTCTCTTCACATCCTTCTCTGGTGGCTCCAGTTTCAGAAGTGGCCAAAGAGAAATACTTCTGCCCTCTTCTTATCTGGTGTTTGAAGCAAGGGAGGGAAGAGGAGGAGAGAGAGAATAGAGTGGGAATAGAGGGAGGAGTGGAGGGACAGGAGACCTGAGGGAGGTCTATTAGAGAGGCGAAAGGAAGGAGGGTGGAAGGAGAAAGAAGGAACAAGAAGAGGCCAGATAAGAGAAACACTGAGAAGAAATGAGAGAAAGGAGAGGATAAAAGGTAAAAGAAATGGCTGCTGACAGAGGAAAGAGAGATGGAAATGAGGTCTGGTAGCTGTTGTAATCTTCTTTCCGGAGTGATTTTTCAGTTCTGAAGTGAAGCCAGACGCCCCGCATGGTCATTCAGGCTGAGTCAGCAACGGGGAGCTGAAGGTTTTACAGTGTCCTTGTGCCATGCTCTGGGCTATCACTGGAAATCAAGGCCAAGACAAACCACATAGTCCACGACTGTCTGCATCTCTATTTCACAGGATGGTCCTTCTCATTTGTGCTGCGGCTCTGCACTCAACATGAAAACACATACAAAGATTAGTTCCAGACAAATGGCTTGACAAACGTCCCAGGCTTATGAAACTCAAGCTCTGCATGTGTGGGGGGACAACGTGAGATGATTGTTGACTTTATTTGCACAGCAATAAATTTCTCTCCAGAATCTGATTTATACAAATACAGATGAAATGCTTTTACAGTGAGAAACTGAGATTTGCGCAGAAACAGCACAGCCTATGACACACGAGTTTCTGGCGTGTTTCTGCAACATCCTCTGCTGGTCACAGAGGACACAGAGGCAAAGAGCAGCTTTGCCATCACCCACTTATTTATTTTGAAATGATGCATCTTATTTTCAACACGACCTGACCTTAGTCTACTGTTACTGCTGCACTGAAGCATACATGTCTTAATTCGCTCCTTCAATGTTGGTCAATTTGTCCTTTGGGGAAAAGTGTGAGGGTTACACAGCGTTTGGCTTCTGCCCCGACCAGAGATCCTTCTCATGGGAAGAGCTTCGAGACACAGAGCTGGTGTCCCCGTTCTAAATCCGCTTGTTTCTTGCTGTGCATTTTTAAAAGATTTAGTAATGGTTTATCCGTCATTTGCCGTTTCCTGTGTCTTCGCAATCAGTGAAAGAGATCTGTAGTATACAAAATGTCAAAGCTCATATTTAAAAGCTTCTGTTAATTTTCTGACATCTGATGTTGATTGTTTCATCACCCATGTGCCAAAACATCAGTTTTGATCCATTTTTATATTTTGCAGGTTTTCAGTGAATCCACGTGTCAGTGATGTCATCGTGTACATACGCTCTAATAAGACAGAAACACACAACAACAATTCAATTCAATTAAACTTTATTTATATAGCGCCAATTCACAACATAAGTCATCTCAAGGCACTTCACAGTGTAAGCTTGACCTTACAAATTATATCAATACAAACAGACAATTTAAGAAAACCCAACAGTCCCACTTGAGCGAGCATTGAGGCGACAGTGGAGAGGAAAAACTCCCTTTAAGAGGAAGAAACCTCCAGCAGAACCAGACTCAGGGTGGACGGCCATCTGCCTCAACATGAAATATTTAAACTTTACTTTACTTTACTTTGCTTGGCAGACGCTTTTATCCAAAGCGACTTGTCTGGCTCAGAGACACACCTGGTAGGGGATGGATTAGGAGTCAGACGGGGTTCGAACCCACAACCTTCTGCATCCCACTCTGACGCTTAACCCATTGAGCTACCGGGCCACCGGGCCACCGGTAGCTCAATGCTACGACAATGCTACGACAATGCTTTTATATCCGTGTACAGTATCTTCCTTTTTTTTATTTCAGCATCTGCTCAAACCTTTTCTAATGTCCACCTGACAAACCTATTCAGGCTGGAGGAGACATGATCCCACCCTGGAGGAGAAATCCGAGGTCTCCCACAAACAGTCCTCAGACGGAGGAAGCTACTGGGGTGAGTAGTGTACAAAGTCCAGCTGCCATGACTCACGTTGAAGCATCTGCCAAACTACACAGCGGGGTAACAAACTACAGCTACAGTCATGAGTTTTAACGGCACCAAAGAGAACCGGGGAAGCCAAAAGATTGTTATGTTAACAATTATCAACTGTGCCACTGCAAAATACTTCAAACCAACAGCGACCTTTTCAGGGAGAATGTAAATCAGTGCACGTTGTACTATTGTTGTGTTACTTTATGTTGTCGTGCTTCATTTCACCTTTTCTTTTGTTGTAATACTGGTGGTGATCAGTGGAGGTCAAACAGGTGTCTGAGGGGAGAAAGAGATGGACGTTCCAGGAGTGGGGAATGTGACAGAGACATCTTGTGGCTGGAGGGGAGATAACAGGGAATCTGGTGTTGTCCAGCCTGCGTCTCATCAGCAAGGTGAGACACAGGCTGGATGTTATTGAGTAGGTTGTTAATAGTCAGTTGATAATTTCTGTTCCAAAGTAGAGAGAGCCATGTTTTGTCACAAAGTCTGTCTGGTGCTAGAGCATCAAAAAAACAACAATTTCTGTTGGAGGATGTTTGTTTCGCTTCATTTTTGATTAAGGCATTTAAATTAGAGCATGCTTCCTTGTGCTGACGAAGAAAAAGACATGAAACCTTTCTATCCCGTCCAGCTCTGTAGCCGAGCGATGTATTTTCTTTCAGAGAGCACTCGAGTCATGAACCAGCCCTTTCACCTTCCCACTATGGGAAAGGACGAGTGCATGAGGATGTTTTTTTTCCCCAACAACTGAAGTGAACTTTGTCTGTTTTTTTTTCACAGTTTTTACTGCATCACAGTTTTATTCATATGTGTGTTTGAGTTTTAAAATTGGCTTTTTATTTCACATCAGTGAAAAACATTTTATTTTTTGGCCGTATTTAGTTTAGTTTGTTCACTGTGACCTCTCCCATAATTTATCCACTCTGTCTTACTTTATTGCTCTATGTCAATGATTTATTTTCTTTTAAATACCTGAAATAATTTTTAAATATATTGTTTCTATTACAGGTGTAGAGGCCAAGAAAGGATTAGTTGAGAAAGAGTAAGAATGAGGAACAGTGGGGGCGAAGTTGTTTAGAGTGAGACATACTCCGTCAGAGAGACAGAGAGAGGGAGGTAAGGGATTTCCTGTTCTGACGTTTCAGATGACAGTGTCTGTAAGAAAACGTCATTGTGTCATCATGTTTGCGTCATCATTTTCATGTTGCGAAAAGGAAATATAAAAAATGCTTCTGTGCATTTCAACAAGCTGTTACTTTTTTTGTTGCCTATTGTGTGAAAGTTGGTGGAGTTTGTACGAGATAACATACATTTCAAATGTACAATGACAGAAAAGTGTGAAGAAGTAAAGTAGTTTATAGATTATATATATATATATATATATATATATATATACACATACCACCAGCCAGGATTTGGAATTGGAAAGTTCAAGATTGTTAATATTTGCTTTCCAATAGATGGTAAAATACTTAGAATTGTTCTTTAACATGTCAAAGAATACTGGTACTGCCCTGGCCGTCATCATGGGAACAATCACAAAGACGTGGAGACAATAATAGAACCGCCACACATCAGCACAGCCGGACTGTGGCGCGTTCAGGACGAGGGGTGTCGCTGTGCTGTGGGCGGACGTGGTCATGACCCTCCTCACATGATTGGATGTCACCTTTATGAGCTCACTCATAAAAACACACGTACATACACATGGAAAACTGGTTCTTGTTCGCAAACCAGTTCCATTCTGGTATCACAGAACCATTACGTAGGATGGTATAAGTTGTGTGACATAACTATAACAGTCAGAGCCAAATGGAGCTTTTATGAGTACATTCTTGTTTTAGACATTATGATGCTTTACATTCTTTTTGCCACTTGTCACTTCTCCAATTAAACTGTTTTGTGTTGCCAAGTAACACCGGGTAAATCTGACCAATAATAAGCACAAACAAACCAAAGTATACTGACAGTGGTTTATTTGTGTACTTTGATTCTACGCATGTGGATGTGGCCTCGAGACGATTCTGTTGTGAACATACTGACACAGACAAATGACCTAAAAGAGAGTTGAGGTTGGTTTAGTTTAACATGTTTAATGAAGTTAATGGGGGAAAGAGAGTCTGGCTGGACAGATCAGTTCTGACCAGCTGCACGGGTCCTGGCATCCTCTGGGTGAGGACTTTGGTGACCATGGCTTGGATCGGTTGGTGTTGTGTAAAAGTGTCACAGTGATGCCGGCCAATCTGACCCTGCTCTCAGAGATGCTTCCTGAACCGCTGATCAATCTTGATGACATATCAACAAGCTTGTCAAGTGTATCCGGCAGGGCTCTGGAAGCTCGTGCATCTTTCTTTCGCTCACCTAGACCCCAAAAGAAGACGTGAGGGAGGGCTGAATCATTCCAGCCACTGTCGGAAACTATAGTCTGGAACTCAATAGCTTATTCTGTGACAGGTCTGAACCCCTGTGTCAGAGAAAGGAGCTGGTGTGAAACCTCGTCAGCTGATCTAATGGGGTCAAACACCTGCTTCAGTTCTTCAGATCAGACGAGCAGAGAGGGAGAAACTGATTTTTTTTATTTAGAATTACATAAGCTGCAATATAATTGAATTGTTCCTCGTGACAAGGAAGTGTCTGCTACACACGTGCACATCAAACCTGTGAATCAGAGGGATTAGATGCTGAGGTCACAAGGTGGCGTTTGTGACTGCAGGGGAAATATGGAGAGGCAACGCAGTGAGGACAAGCACACTGGCCAACAAGGACGACTACTGGCCCCAGCAGTCACAAAGACTCAAGTTCACCGTTAGCTCTATCCACCACGCAGTGTGCTCGACAAAACAAATCCAGTCCACAATCCAACCCGGCTATTGAACTATGGTCAGAATCCAAAAGCTAACTTACCAATCAGGTCTGGGGCAGGTTAGGTCATGTAGATGAGCAGGCAAACGGGTTTCAGGTCAGAAAACAACCCATAGAGCAAACTACCTGTCAAACAGAAACAGATTCAAAGTGAGGGACAGTTTTTATGGGGAGGGGCCCAGGTGCAGCCAATGAGCTGACTGGATGGAGCCTGGGAAAACAGAGCCTGCAGGAAACAGGAAGCAGAAGACAGGAAGTGGATCATGTAAAAGGGACTGACACTTACATTAGTCTCTTTCAGTCACCTGAATCTTCTTTGCATTATACATTTGGTGAATTTGTGTATTTCTCTTGGTTTTTTTTGTCAACAATTTCCCTCAAATTGAATAGTGAATAAATTTTTTAGAATCTTGAACTGAATCTTTTCTGATCATCTGGTCTCTGCTTTAGAAACAGTAATGTTCCATTTAATTAATATCTGTCTCAGTCTTTAAATACATAGCATGTAAACAAACTTCCCTTTGTCTCCGTCCGGAGGAAAAGGGAGGACTCAGGAATGCTTTAAGCAAAGGGAGTAAAAACACATCGTTACGGTAAAAAAAGTTGTTGAAGTTAAAGGCTTCAGCTTCTCAGAGGTTCAGAATGATATATCAGCAATTTCCCATCATTAGTAATAATCCTGTTTACAGTTTATTATCTGCACTGTGTAACACACATAAATCAAAACATGATTCGAGCAGCTACAGTATAAAGATTAAAACTCAAACAAAACAAAAGGTTTTATCTTAAATAAAGGATTATTTGCCTGTTTTGGCTGCATCTCTGGAATCAAACACACAACAGTCAAATATCGGTTTATCTGACATTGATTGTGCCATACAAAGGGAACATGTCGCATTTTTACGTTTCCCCACGACAAGAAGAAAAAGAAAAGACAAGGTTATTGCGTCATCAGGTTTGTTGCAGAGATCATAGATCACCACCAGCCAGGATTTGGACCAGAGGAAGAAGAAGACAACAGTGATGATGACAAATGTTAATCTCAAATATAATAAAGTAGAGGTAAGAAAAAGCACAAAGCACTGATTAGAAAATCAAACTTTACACACACTTCAAACTGCTGCGCCTTGAAAACTTCCAGAAATCCCTGCGTGTCCACTCAGCTCGATGTGCCATCAAAGCTCAGTAGAAAACTATTCTGTGGTCGACGTTTTTGGAGGTCGTTTATTATCTTTGGTATTTTTGTGTTATTGCTGAACGTATGCCGTCGTCAGTTGTTTTTAATGTGCTGTACAAATGAAGTTGATTTCATTTGATGTGTTGTGGGTTCGTTTGAGCCAAATGTCTTTTGTCTATTCACAGTCAAATATTCCATCTCGAGCTTTCCAACCTGTGGATCTATCAGGATGAGGACTTTGCTGCTAAACTCACTGAATCAGATTACAGCTCAGTGGTGGTTTGTTTATACCGTGTTTCCTCTGGTATATTTACAGTTAAAAGTCATAAAAACCTTTTAATTTGTGCATATTATTTTCTAACATGAATTGTTTGTCACAGAGCTTGTTTACTGTAATCCACCTTGGTGAAAAGGTTTTCCCTCCAACACTGTTGAGGTAAAAACTGCCATCAAGGAAACAAAAAGTGAGTAAACCACTGAAAAGAAAAGAATCCACTACAACGCTGCACGTTCGGTTCTTTTCCAGTTGATCACTCACACATTCCGGCTTCTCCTTAGTAAATGTTCTTCTCACCAGCAGGTTGTAAATAACTAATAAATCACAGAGTCTTTATAAACACCAATCAGCTCTACGTGAGTGTGTGAGTGCTTGGATACAATCATACACAGTAACAGTGTAAAACCTTTATCTTATCTGTGTTTTCATTCCTGATTGGCTGGCAGTCCCACCGATCACTAACACACTCACACATTGTTCCCTGTTTACGTTGGACCAGACGATAAGTTATCAAGCTCCAAACCCACGGAATCAGCCAAAAACCATTAGAGTTTTGTGAAATCAGGCGGGTGTCCTTCCCAGTCCACACGGCCAAAATACCCAGAGAGGCCTGTCAGGAAAAATGAGCTGTGTTATTAGTTGTGAGAGATGACTGTAAATTTGAGGTTACGACACAATCAACACAGTCTGGTGTGTGTGTGTGTGTGTGTGTGTGCAGGTCAGTGTGAGGAGTTCGTGGTGCTCTCGCTCCACACGATGCTTTTTTTTACAGTTTAAGCTGCAGCTATGGTTATCTTGTTAAGAGACGGAGGCAAGGCGTCCTGCTTCACACATTCAAACGTCAGTTGTCAAATGACGATGGGTCAATGCCTCGTTCGCAACTCGTTTTCTCAACCTGTGTTGTACCATCATTGTGTCTTGTCAGTGACACAATGTGCATGGTCTAAGTTTTAGCTTCCTCATTTTGACCTAGATCCCTTTCAAATGTATCAACCACTTTACTGTTGTCTACAGCTCCAACCTGGGATGGATACAGGTCAGGGGACCTGAGAGGTTGGGGGATTCTGGATCAGATTCTTTGTATGAAGTGACAGACTTAAAGTTTTCACATAAAATGACTAAAACATTTTTTAATGACCAAAATCAATGGAAAAAGACTGAAACTGATACCAAACATCTAAAGATAGAAGCACAGAGATTTAAGACAACCCAACAGTCCCACTTGGAGACAGTGAAGAGGAGAAACTCCCTTTAACTGAAGAAGCATCCAGCAGAACCAGGCTCAGGGTGGGCGGCCATCTGCCTCGACTGGTTGGTGTGAGTGTACAGAGGAGAGAAAACTCCTACACAGTGAAGAACTGATAATCAAAAAAAGAAAGGTTAGATACAGAAGACCATCCTTCACTGAATCTTAATGACTGGAGCAGTTGATCTGAGAAACAGAGGGTCAACAGTCACACAGCATGTTGTCCAGATAAACTATAAACTTTATTTAGGCTACATAACATTCACGTGACGCGTCCCCAGTTTAAACAACAAATCCAGTCTTACAGAAGGTTTGACTTTAATAAAAAATTGAAAAAAAATGACCTGCTTGGAATTAAACCACAGAACATTTATTGCATCAATAGTTAAATGAACGTCTGTGTGAAAATACTGCATCAACGTATTTTACATATAAACAAATGTCAGTGAGATATAAAAAAAACTTTATGTCCTGAGCAGCAGCAGTTTCCTGTGGTTGTGTCAAACACTCCCTGGTTTTATGTAGTTTAACTGGGTGATGATGACGTGATGACTCATCAACACAGT